>CM035802.1:33960933-34042160 GCA_020466265.1 Siphamia tubifer | reverse complement strand
AAAGAAAGAAAGAAAGAAAGAAAGAAAGGTAGGTCTCAAAAATAATAAAGGGTTCTCACCAGCGCATTTCAGCATAATGGGTCGTTACGCTATCAGTTTTAAATATTACGCTGTGATTCGGGTCGCTACACTGCCTTTCAAGTTGTGGGATTGTGTTTTGAACACATTTGCTTGCCTAATATTTCCATATTTATGTGAGAAAACGTATTTATTGGGGCGGTTGGTGCTGTGAAACACTTATTTTGACGTTTGCATCTGCACCACACAGCTGTTATATATTCCTGAGGATCTTTTCATATCACAATATAGTACATCGCAGGTTACAAAAAATAAAATCACAATGTTTGTTCTAATATCATGCAGCCCTAGTGTGTAACTATGAATTCAAATGAAATGCAGAACTTCAGGCTCCTGTTAAAAACTCCTCGTATTATAACAATTTGCAGTTTTCAACATAACAATCCCACAAATGTCCAAACTTTTCCACAAACGTAATAGCAGTCGCCTCCCAATGTAATACATTTGTGGAAGTTATTACAATTTTGGAAGGTAATGATTTTTAACCACTCCACAAATGAAATAAATTGGGAGCTGACTGCTATTATGACTGTGGGAAAGTTATTATATTTGTGGGATTATTACGTTGAAAGATGCAAATGTTATTACATTTGTGGGAGTTATTATATATGACAATAGTTTTATAGAGTTGCAGAGGGGCTGCCAGCTGCTTTAGAATATGGTACTTGACAGAATGGCAGTTGTTGGACTGAGGCTGAACAGAAAATATTTGTTAACTCACAGCTCTGATCTCTCTCTCCTGCAGTGAACAAGCACAGGCATATGTGTCGTCTCTGTAGGGACAGGACACCTCCGGCTCTTCACTCAGCATGATGACTGACCGTAAACACTCTCTGAACAGGCACACACACACACACACACACACACACACACACACACACACACACACACACACACACTTAAATGTCTCATGAGGACCAATTTTGTAATCAAGTAGCCATTGGGTAGTGATTGTAAACACATTTTTTTTTTTTAGTTTAATAAAATAAAATACAAATAATACTAAAAATGAGAAAACTAAACAAATGTAAAAAATAAATGAATATATAAATAGAAATCATTCTAAAATACAATAAATTATGTAAAATAAATACATTAAATATAATAAGAAATTTTAAATATGTAAAATAAATAAAAAATAAAACAATTAAAATATATAATTTTAAAGAATACAGAATCATAAATAATTTAAAAAAAAAGTAAACTCCATGTTTCACTTTGCATGTTTCCTTCATGCTTTATGGGGACTTCCTGAAAAAACAAATTAATATATTTATAGAACAGAATAGCACTTTATTGTCATTGTAAATACAATTAAATTCCATTTAGCAGCATGTCATCAGCACCATATCATAAAAACAATCTAAAAGACAATATATAATAAAAATGTCAGCAGAGGTAAAAGACATGTACATACAAACTATTGTTAAAAAAATTATTAATTAATTAACAGCCCTGCCTCCAGTGTCATTCACACTAGTGTATGAATGTTTGGTGGTGGTCAGAGGAACCACGGGTGCAAAATGGCTGCCACGCTTCTGTCAGTCTCCCCCAGGGCAGCTGTGGCTACATATGTAGTTTACCACCACCAGAGGGAGCATGTGAGAGTGAATGAATGATGGAGGTGAAGTGCTTTGAGTGGCCAAAACAGCACTATATAAATCCAATCCATTATCTATTCAATATTATATTCTTAATAACCACCGTAAAACCTCTGCACATTCTATGATGGACCAACAGTCATATCTTCATTTCCTTTATTCACCATCATTCCTTTCTTACCTGCAGAAACAGTGGAGGCATTCCCTCAGGAGAACCCCTTCCCCAGGCTGGAGCTCCACGTAACAGATCCTACACTCCACACTTTCTGGATTAGGAACCAGATCCTGACCATCCATCATCACCAGCCGAGCAAAGTTTTGCTTGCGCTCTTCTTCTCTTGCCTGAGACCAGGAGCAGTGTTGTTGGAAGAGTTCAATGTAGAATCCACCAAGTATTTATTTTAAGGTTCAGGGCAGAGGTGGGTAATCCCAGGTTCATCAAGTCAAAGTCATCAAAATGGGTTGGTTCAGAGAACAGGTTTGAACCAGTACACGGCAGGACGAGGACCTTTTCTCAATTATGGAGTAAAATAACTGTCAATATATTCACATCCACAGACTGGATACCCATGCATATGTGTCTGTAGTCATGTATAAAATAAATATTTGTAAATTCTCAAGGGGGTCGTCGTGCCCAAAATATATTGGGTTTATAGAATTGATGGGAAAAAATGATGACTTCAAAAATTACAAGTACAACTTCAAACTTTCCAAGTACTACTTCAAAAATTACAGCTACAAAAAAAAAAGTTTGCATATAGAAGAGAACAGTTGAACAGAAGTAGAAGTAGAAGTAGAACAGTTCTGGGTATTTCCCATTTTATCAAGGATACCTCGGGTGGTGACTTGTCTGTACTTGGGCCAGCCTCTTATCCCAGAATGCATTTCGCACCAACAATGGCGGAAGAGAGGACCCAAAACTGTAACTTAAAAGTATCAAAATACTACTGTTTTAGTATCATCACGGAATGTCATTTTAATATTTTATGTGAGAAAGTAGACGTTAAAACTTTAAATCTGTGGTCGTTTCATCATGATAGTGTGTGGTTTAAAATGAGATGTGCCGTCAAGACGAGCCGAGTTGGTGACGTAATCAAGTATGCTGCCAAGAATAACTACCCAGCGTCCTCCTGTCCTCGAGAGACTGTACTTCCAGGTCCAATTTGCCAAGTCTGAACTGCCAAGTACGCAAGTCCGAAACTGGTGGACTTGATATTGAGAAATGGCCGCTGACTTGATGAATTTGGGATTACCCACCTGTGGTCCAGGTCATATTTAACACGTACACATAATTCACAGAAGATGCATTTTTACAAACACGACTGTATTTAATATGTGGAAACATTTTTATTTCCATCTGTTTGACAGAGCATAGTAGACAGTGCAAAATGTACAACTTGATTAATACATTCAGTTTAGTGACATCCTCTGCCTTGTAGATATACCATTAAAAACCTTAAATTAAAAGCACCGGCGATGATTAACTAAATATTTTAATGAACAAAACCAGAGGTGCATCACATGATATAGTAGAACTGCACAGTATGTTGTTTGAGCAGCGACATCACAATGTACGTCACATCGCAGGTCCTGCAATTATTTTTTTATTTATATTTATTTTTTATGTAGTATTTATGTATTTAATTTATTTACATTTTAAAACGTTTATTTTTAATAATACATTTTTAGTGCTGTCTCGATTAATCAAGTAAATCGTGATTAACCATTTATTTTTTAATCGCGATTAAAAAAATCTTGATTAATTGTGATTAGAGTCCCAAGTATTTTACAAATACATATTTTACACCACAGTATTGCTTTATGTTAAAGCAGGCAAAAAAATCCTTTGTATCAGCCCATTTCCAGGAGCTGCTTTAGAGCCTTCATTATTATTATTATTATCATTATTATTATTATTATTATTATTATTATTATTATTATTATTATTTTATGTTTCCCCCCGTTTGTCATATCTTATTATGGCAGATGTGAGTGTCTGTAACACTACTGGTTTATTTTTATTTAAAAAAATAAAAGAAAACTTTTGTACAAACCAAATCTATTTATTTTTCTACATTGATTACATTATTATTACAGTGAATTTCAAAGACAAAAAAAATGTGTGATTAAACTGCGATTCATCGCGAGTTAACTATTGCATTTATGCCATTAAATATTTTAATCGATTGACAGCACTATTAATCTCATTTAATTTTTTCGGCTACAAGAAGTATGACACTGAAACATATGTTACGTGCGTATATCTTACAGGTATAAAACTTTTTTTTTTTTAAATCACAATGTTAGTTTTTTCTAATATCATGCAGCCCTACAATATAGTATATTGTATTTGACCAGCACTCAGTATTTTTGGTACATCTCAAATAAGATTTCTTTATTATTTTTTAACCTACATTCAATTTACATGAACATATCAACGTGCCTGCAGATAAATGTGACAATTTCTGATGTGAGTGACTGCGACAAGTTCAACCCTTCAGTCATGAAAACATAAATAAACATGGTGTGTGTGTGTGTGTGTATGTTCAGTAGTCCTGGTCCAGGTTAAACAGGAGTGAGTTGTTTTGAGCTCCAGCACTCCTCAGCACCTCTCTTCTCCCTTTCTCCTTTAAAAAACAGAGACAGAAGAGAAGAGAGTCAATCTGAGAGAGCCTGAAAGTTTGAATACAAATGCGTTTGAATGTCGCCTCTTGTATTTTTGGTTATTGTTTATACTTCAAATGTTTTTGGACACAGGCCTCTGTTGTGTGCACCATTAATCTTTTATTGTGGCATTTGTCAAAACAATGCGTATGAGCGTATGTGTAAAAACCATCTTGCGGTTACACATGCTTGTTAACCCCACAAACGTACTAAAAATAGCAGCTTTTAACGTAATAATCCCACAAATAATAATAACTTTCCCACAAACATAATAGCAGTCGCGTAACAATTTATTACGTTTGTGGGACGTGATGACTAGAGCTCGACTGATATGTGATTTTTGGGGCCGATAACCGATATATTGTCCGATATATGAAATAAAAAACCTTTATCTACACAGGATATAATAACCTTATATGAGGTAATTGTGGACCTGTGGATTAACAGTTGTATTAATCTTTATTTCACAGACACATAGGAGCAGTGGGGGACAGAAAAAGTTAATTTTTAATTATTTTTTAATATTGGCCAATCTTGATTAATCAATGAGAGCCAATAATCGTCCCTAGTTTTTACAAGTTTGGAACGTTACGACTTTTGCCATACCACAAATGTAATAAAATGGTAGGCGACTGCTATTATGTTTGTGTGAACGTTCTTAAATTTGTGGGATTATTGCGTTAAAAGCTACAGATTTTTAATCACATTTGTGGGAGTTACTACGTTTGTGGGGTTGAAACATGCTTGTGTGTTGATCCTACCTGCTGATACTGTCTGATAGCCTCCTTCTCCTGCTGGATTCGTCTGAGTTCCAGTGCATCGGGCCGGTACCCGCCGGGGATGACGTAGCTCTCAGGGCGGTTTGTACTGCAGATCTCACAGCCTGGACGAGTCGGTTTGTTAATGTAAGTGCATGAAGGACACGACCAGCCCTTGGAACAGTTTAAAGTTTTGAGAACGATGTGAGGGACGGCAGCGGTTTATGAAATGGTACTTTTTATAATGATTACAGATGCTATTTCCTGTTACCTGTGCGGCAGCTGGGTTAGAGCTCAAGGCTTCATTGAGTTGAGGCATCTCTAGGTTGATGAGATGTCTAATGTCACCAATATTTCCTCTTTCTGACCCACCTACAGCATTTAAGAGACAAAAAAAGCATTACTACTACTAGTACAGTGACCCCCTCCCCCTAATTTCCAGTGAAAATCTTGAATTAAGCAAAAAAAATATGAATAAAAATAAAAATGTGCCAATGGAAAACTACCTGGTAATCACATTTTCCAGATCTACTGTCTATAAATCTGTTCGTAAATCTAAATAATCTAAATCTTACCAAGTGTGTTTTTCTCATTTCTATTCCAAATATCTCATCACACTTTGAATAAGACATAAATCACCTAAAAAGTAACTTTTCAGTGAGATATAAGAACTGATTTTTAGATAATCGATCTGGAAAATCTTATTTTAACCAATCTTAAGATAATTTTCACAAAAATTGTTTGGCTTACATCAAGCAAAATGTTTTATTAGTATAGAAAAGAATAGAATAGAATACTTTTATTGTCATTGTGACATACAATAAAACTACATTTAGCAGTGCCTCTCTCTTGGCACCGCCATAAAATGATCAGTAAAAAGATCAACAATTAATCATCAATAAAACACAACATCATAAAGCATTAAAGACAACAACAAATAAAAGGCTAAAATTATTATTTATTCATCAATAAAAACTTTTAAACTTGTTTTTAGAGGGGCATTTTTTCCAGTGTACTTTAAGCTTTGTATCCGTTTATAAGTATATAAATGTATGAAAATGCAAACCCTATTAAATAAAAAGATACGTCCAATCTAAAAGTAAATAAGGTGTATTTCAGAGTGTATAATTTTGTTAGCAGTTGGTGTAAGAATTGTAATAGATATTGTAAAATAACGGATATAATTTCATATTACTTGTCAAATTTTAATTTTTATTTATTTATTTTGACAAGAACATGGTGGGCTACTGATGGGCTTCACTAGCGGATCTACTACCAGGGTTAGCAAGATTTCTAGGGCAAACCCTGATATACAATATATATATATATATATATATATATATATATATGTGTGTGTGTGTGTGTGTGTGTGTGTGTAATTTTAGTTTGTTTGTTTTTTGGTTTAAGTTATTAATCCTTTGTGTAACATTATTAGTGTTTTGTTGCTTGATTTGTATTGATTTTATTTTCTACATGCATACATACTAAGTGCTTTGATAATTACCGTGCATTTAATTCACGAAGTTTGGATGGAATTGTAGCCATGTGTTGAAAGGTAAAACTGCACAACGTAGTTCAGTGGAATCGTGTCCTACCCGTGTTACTGCTGGTGCTGAGTCGAGGTGGTAGGGTGGCGCACGGTCTGCGGTCTTGAGAAGTGGGTCCGTTGGCGGAGGTCAAAGGTAAGGCGGGACTGGGAACAGATGAAGGACTGAGGAGGAGTGCACTCTCCTGGTCCTGCTGGAGGACCTGGCGTGTCAGACGGGCGTGGCGGGCCGACAGCAGGTACAGGAAGGCGGTGTCACCGTCTTGGCGAACGCCGTATGAGGACAGGGAGCGCTGGTCGGCACACAAGCACTGGCCGATCACCCAGCGCTGCACCTTTGGGTGAAACCCGTATTCGAGAAACATCTGCCATGGAAAAATAAAAACACCAGTGAGAAAAAAATGTTTAACTTTAAGGTAGAAATCAGAGGTGGAGGTAACTAAGTAGAAGTACTTTGTTACTGTACACAAGTAGATTTGTAAGGTATTTGTACTTTACTTCAGTATTTATTTTTCTGACAACTTTTTACTTTTACTCTCTACATTTTTCATAAATATTTGTACTTTATACTCATTACATTTTCAGAAAAGACTCGTTACTTTTTCAAACTAAACAGATGTGACAGTATTAAAAATAAGTGGCTTCAGAAGAACATCAGTGCAGAGAAATTTTTACTTTTTATATTATAATTATGGCTTATTTCATAATTTTGACTTTTTATCTCACAATTTAGAATTTTTATTTCATTTATTTGACTCTTTTTTCTATTTGACTCTTTTTCTCATAATTCTGCTCTTTTAAATCTCAAAATGACGTCTTTACATCCCCTGTTTTTCCTAAATTTCTTGTCCATACCCACAAAATTGAGTACTGTGACCTGATCAAACACATTATCTACACAGTAACTCACTTTTAAAGGCTTTATTTTTTGGATACTTTTGAAACCTTTAGGATTTTTCCCAGTTAAATAAGTATTATTGCATCCGTGACAAAAATGTAATTTTACTTTTTTTACTTCATTACAGTTGAGAAGTTGTACATTTTTATACTTTTACTTCAGTAAAGGAGTTGAATCAGTACTTGTACTTTTACCAGAGTATTTTTTCCACACCAGTCGCTGTACTTTTACTTAAGTACAGAATGTGAATACTTTGACCACCTCTGGTAGAAATCTAGCATAAATAAGACATTGACGGGGAGACTGGGTCATGGAACTCACCTGCTGCTTCAGAGCTGCTGTTGTCATCTGTGGGAAAACCTTCACAGTCACACAACAGGACGAGTGACAATCCTCAACGACCGCAGCCAAACTAAAATGAATGATAGCAGAGTTTGGATACATGACAAAAAAACCTGCCTCCATGTGTATACAGTCAAGTACATATATATATATTTGTACAGTGACACATATTTGGTCGTTTCGCCTCCGTACACCACTTCAGAGGACTTGAAATGAAGCGATCAAGGTGTGACTCAAGTATGGACTTTGAGCTATAATTCAAAGAGTTGAACACAAATATTATTTTACAAATAATACAAATATTTTACCATTTTTTTGCTTGTACGATAGTGCTGATGCTAATGCTAATGTGATCATTTATAAATGGGTATTGTATTGGTGCATATGAGTGAGGATTTGATAAATTGCTTTATACAGTATTTTCCAGACTATAAGGTGCATTTAAAATACTTTAATTTACTCCAAAAACCACAGTGCGCCTTATAATCCAGATATATGTATTAATTCTGGTTGTGCTGAGTAACTTGAAATTTTGCCTTTTCCTCTCATAATTTTGACTTTTTTACGTCATGATTTTACCTTTTTATCTCATAATTTATACTTATATTTCATGATTTTGACTTCAATTAATGCGCCTTATAGTCCAGTGTGCCTTATAGTACGGAAAATACGGTAGTTATATTTCTTATTATGTTTTATGTATTATTGTTTATTATTGTGTTTTTTTTTTTTTTTTTTTATTTAAAGTACTCTCTAATGCTCTCTGCTCAAACTACATGTTTTAAATTACAAATAAAAATGTGTATGACAAAAAAAGGCTGTAATTCCTAAACAAGTAATCAGATATATCTGTAAAACCCCTTGAATTATATATTTAAGTGTGCATATCAGTCACATCTTGATTGGTTAATATCAACGCCACTATGGTGGTGCACAAAGGACAAATAAATGTAAATGTAGACTTTAAAGTAGGTTTTCCTACTTGATTTCACTGTTGGCTTCTTTGGCAGCGGGCTGAATCTTAAGCGTGGCGTGTTGACGGGCGAGCGTAGCAGCAAAGACAGAGGCGGCCTGGAGGTCGCCTGCCTCGATGGCTCGGGTCAGTTGTATGCACGTGTCCTCTACAGATGGACGAGTCACATACAGTACATGCACAGTCCACAACAAAGACACACACACAAGGTGAACATAAGAGTGAATACACATGATACAAATACAAAGTCCTTTTAATTCAGGGGCTACATTCAGTATATGATCTGAAAAAAGGCCAAACCAGAAAAATAATAACAGTGAAAAGAGTCAAATTACATTATGATCATGTTTAATTGATAGAGATGTAGAGAGAGCGATAGATAGATAGATAGAGAGAGAGAGAGAGAGAGAGCGATAGATAGATAGAAAGAGAGAGAGAGAGAGAGAGAGAGGAGAGAGAGAGAGAGAGAGAGAGAGAGAGAGAGAGAGACGAGAGAGAGAGAGAGAGAGAGAGAGAGATACTTTATTCATCCCCTCAGGGAAATTAAATAGATAATAAATATAAATGAACTTTCACCTTTAAATCAATCAACACAATCTATTGTAATAGTGGAGGTTTAATACTCACCAGTTTGTTGCAGAGAAAAGGTATTCTGGGAATCAGTATCTGGAGGAGTAACTGTGAACACAGAACAGAAAAGACAGAAAACATGTTTTAATTGATCTTTCAGTTATTTTTATTTTCTTGCATGCTCTCAAGAAAATTAACTGAAAACATGGATTAATTATCATGTAAATCTTTATGGGTCATTGAAAAGGCTTCTGTGTTCACTACAATGAGGCTAATTTGTCTATTACACGGCTGCTTTCATTACTGATATTTCCACATGGTTTTGTTATTTCTATGCTGAAAAAAACAAAAACAAAACAAACAAACAAACTAACAAACATGTTACCCAGTGAGAATCAGTCTGTTAAAAAAGGGAACGGTTCCGTAGGTATAAATTAAGTTTAAGTCTTTATCACCACTGTTTTCACTGTTGTAGTCTATTTGATGTTTTTAGATATTGACCCAGTGACCTTTGACCTGTTGGGTCGACAACAGGTCAAAATCTATGCAGACAAGGTGCAGAATTGAAAGACCAGTATTCTGGTGTTGATTGGAAGTCTGTGAAATGAACAGTTCAAAAGTTATATCCATAATTACATTTTGACCTTTATTGTGACCTTTGACCTAGAGTCTTCAAATTTGTCTTTCAAGGTTCTGATGTCGATGCACATCAACAGTGAGAGCAAAAGGATGCTATATGCTAAATTGAGTATACAGGAATGAAAAAGAAACTCCTGATTTGCCCTGTTTCTGGTCATGGTGAAAACATATTTTTGGTGACTGTGACCTTTGACCTACATTCACCAAAATTGAATGGGATCTATTCTGGACCATCTTGCTACTTTTCTGAAACAGACAAACCAACAAACAAACAGACTCAAACACAATACCCCTCTCCCCTTTGGTTGACAGGTTAATACATGAGGTGAATTTATGCTAAATTTCCTCTGAATTCAAAACGTAAATACGTTATAAAGACAAAACTGAAGTCATGTATTTACACACAGATGTTCTGGGCATCGTTCTCTGGCTCGAAATCTCTGTTGTTCAGTAAAACAGTAGGTGAATAAGTGTGACTAACCCCTGTGTGCTTCCCTTAGCGATGACAGGACCACGGTCGCCCACTCCTGCGCCTCCTGCTCACAACGGAAGTTGAAGCTGATGCGATCGTGGGGGGGGCGCTGCCAAACTCAGCTCATGACACTTCGGTGACTTAACTTCATAG
Source organism: Siphamia tubifer (assembly GCA_020466265.1). NCBI lineage: Eukaryota > Metazoa > Chordata > Actinopteri > Kurtiformes > Apogonidae > Siphamia > Siphamia tubifer. The sequence goes on along the minus strand of CM035802.1, from coordinate 34,031,466 downwards.
TTTATGGTTCTCAAATCAAACACAGCGATGGTCTAGAACACAGAAAGACGGAAGGAAAGAGGGTCATGAAGTGGTTAAAGAAAGTATTTAAAGGGGTTATATTATGCTAAACCCACTTTTATTAGTCTTCAGTTCATTTATTTTTGTATTTAAACCCTAATAAATTAATTAACTTTGAATTTCAAACTTCCAGGTGCTGCAAAACTATCTTTATATTAGGGCTGCACAATATTAGAAAAAACTGACAGTGTTTATTTAACCCATATGATGCACTGGACTATAAGGCGCATTAAGTGAAGTCAAAATCATGAGATGAAAAGTCCAAATTCTGAGACAAGCACAACAAGAATTAATCCATATATAAGGCGTTCTGGATTATAAGGAGCACTCTGGTTTTTGGAGAAAAGTAAAGTCTCTTAAGTGCGCCTTATAGTCCAGAAAATACAGCAATTAGATTTTTTAAAACTTATTTTTATTTATTCCTTATTTATTTATTTTTGGATTTGTCTTTTTTTAAACTTATTTATTTTTTTACCACCTCCCGAGTATTTTTTCATAACGCAACCTATATCGCAGAGTTAAAAAAAAACAACATATTGCAACGTCCGTTTTTTTCTAATATCGTTCAGCCGTAATTCTAACATATTTGTTCCCTTTCGTATGTGTATATTAGAGCTGAACAATCAATCAGATGATAACATCAGCCTGTGCAAAGGTCCAAATATAGATTTCTTTTTTTAGATTCAGTAACACTAAGCCAAAGAAGGTGCAGTGTAAGAGGACAAAGAAGTCCATATTTTCATTTATATATATTATGCACAAAACACTTTCCTGTGACCACTGACTTTTTTATCCACATGACTGTTGAACTGAAGTGTGTGTGTGTGTGTGTGTGTGTGTGTGTGTGAGACTATTTCACACTGTAACTTCACCAGTATTTAAAGAGTGATTTCAGATTGTGTAGCCTGCTGTTCTTGCAGTGGGATCATTTATTGGTTCAGCTACACAAAAGCAGCCTTTGAGCCACGTTGCAGAGCTGAAGCTGGTGACACAGTAGCTTCTTGAGTGTAGGTGAGGGGTCAAGAGTTTTTGGGGCATGAAAAATTATTCATATGAAATAATAATGAAGTTTCCACACGCAAGCAGCAAAGAATGGACACGGTTAGGCTCAGTTTGTTTAAGGATAATTGTTTTCTTTTTATAATATCAGGTTGGTTATATAGTAGAGCTGCACAATATATTGTTTGAGCATCAACATCACAATGTACATGTGTGCATCACAGGTCCTGCAATAAACATGTCAATTATATATTCATATTTCTGTACATGTTTTGGATGTTTGTTACATTTTTGGGGTGTTTTAGAATAATTTTTGAATATATTTTAAATTTTTCGTTATTTATTTTGTGTTAAGTCTACTTTATTTATTTAATTAATACATTTTTGGATGAATTTTAGCATGTTTTGTTTGTTGTTTTTATTTTCCTCTGCGTGTTTTGTGTTTCTTAGCATATTTTGCGGGAAATTTGAATACGAAAACAAAAACAAACAAACAACAGAACAGTTGAGCGACAAAGTATTTTGATCATGATTGATCCAAACCAACCCTGTGATTAATCCAATTAAACATTTTAATAATTTGACAGCCCTAGTAATAATTAACCCTTTAACCCCTGATGCGTCAGTGATGACACGTTCTGAAAGGATGGTTTAGTTTCAATATTCAGAAAAAAATACTGTTTTTTTTTAAACTGTAATTTTACAGAGTTTTGTTCATGGATCTGAACTGACAACTCATTTAGAAAAAAATAAAAAGCCAAAACTACTGGAAACAATTTATAATATTATTTATTTTAGTTTATTTTAACTGAGCTAAGTTATTATTTTGTAAATATTTATTAGTTTTTGTTAATTTTGTTCCTTATTTTGTTTTATATTTCTACATTTAATATTGTATGTTATTATTTTTATTCACTTTTGTGCCATTTGTGTCTTATTTTGTTCATGTCACTTATTATTTAGTTGATTTATTCTACATTTTTGGCTGTTATTGTCCATTTTGTTGCTTATTTTATTAATTTTTGACTGGAACTGTTAAAAATATCAGGGGTTAAATGGTTAAACATAAAGACTAAATTATTAAGAACTAAATGGAAAGTTGTAGAACAAAGAATAACGAAAATAAATAGGTGTAAATAACTTAATATAACTTATAGAAAGGTCACGTGGAACTAAAAGTAAATAATTAATTTGGCATATATACATATATATATATATATATATATATATATATATATATATATATATATATATATATATATATATATATATATATATATATATATATATATATATATATATAAATTAATTTAAAAAAAAAACAATATATAGTTTGGTATGTTGCATATTTGCGACAGTAGGCATTAGGGGACCATATAATAGTTTAGATAGTGTGTAATTTGTTCAGTTTTTCTTCTCACCACACTCCGTCCAGTCCCGCCGCCACTGTCCTGGAGCGACAGCCGGAATTCCCCGAACTTCCCCGGGTCCATGCTGAGCTGCAGGCGGAGTGATCCGTCACCTGCCCCCGGAAGACACAGCGGCCGAATTCCAGAATGGCAAACCGACACCCGGACCGACATGAGGACGGTTTGACAGCCGAGTTGTAAGTTCGAGGCCCCGGGGAGGTGTGCGGGGAGGGCGGCGGCGGCGGCGGCGGGGCTGTGAGTCCAACCGCCGGAACTCAGCGACATTTTAACGGCACATGAAGGAGCACCGAATAAACAACTACCGCGAGGAGGGCTCGGTTACCTCCTGTTCCACGGTGTCCACGGACTGAGAATCCCCGCGTGCGTTTTGTCTCACATTGTGTTTCTTTGTTCAAAATGTCAATAACCGCGAATAACAGGAAGCAAGTGCCGCACAGTCACTTTAACTGTTTGGAGCGAGTTAAAACTATTGCGTTCTGTTCCGAACACAAGTTTCACTTCTGTTTTCTTCGCTACGAACCCGATTTACACCAACTTTGACGTCTGTTTTCGCTTGTGAAACAATGTCCGCCACCTTTCCAAACACACAAGTTGATGACAGAAACATGTAACTACACACACTGCTGCTAACTGGGTTGTTGTTGATGATGATGCGTTTGCTTTCACTTCTTCTTGCGCATGCGTGTTGTCAAGAGTGACGTATGATTTAATAATATCCGTACTATTTCTATCTTTACACATTATGCCACATTAGCTTCGGTAAATTTGTACAATAATTACCTAGTTTTATTATTTATTTCAATATTTGTTCCTCATGTTTGTGTTTATTTGCAGCGCTTGTAGAATATACTGATGTTAAATCTTGTGTGTTTGATGTAAGCTTCTTGACCACAAGGGGGCAGCAAAACATTCTTTTTCTTCGTTTGGATAAGAATGGGACAGGGGTTCTTGGCACTTTTTGAGAAAAATACATTAAATAAGTTATCGTGTGCTGAATGAAAAATAAATAATAATGAGAAATGAGGAAACATATTTAGATAGGATTTTTTTTAAATGTGTTTATAGTAAATCTGAACATCTGAATTTATCATTATTAAAATGTAAATTGTGTTTTTATCACATGTTAAAGGTTAAGGACTGCTTCTGGGGTGGCCAATTACAAAAGTATCTTGCAAATTAATTATGGATTCTTCTGTGTGTCAAACATGGGGCATGGGGACCAAATCTGGCCCTCCAAAGCATCCAGTCTGGTCCATGGGATGAGTTTGTGAAAAGCAAAAATGACCCTGAAGACATAAATAATTTAAATTCAGGTTCCACATACAGACTAATTTAATCTCAAGTGGGTCATATCAGTAAAATACTATCATAATAATGTATAAATACTCACAACTTCAAATGTTTCCCTTTATAAATGTACAAATGTTCATGTTATTTTATTGTTTCCTCTCATCATCTGAACCCGCTTTATCCTCACTAGGGTCACAGGGGTCACTGGGGGTCTAATCCAGCTACAGTGGGTGAAGGCGGGGTACACCCTGTATGAGTCTCCAGTTCATCTCAGGGTTGAACATAATAGACAAATAATCACTCTCACATTCACACCTGTAGCCAATTTAGATTAACCAATTAACCTATCAGTGCATGTGTTTGGATGGTGGGAGGAAACTGGAGAAAACCCACACAGACATGAGGAGAACATGCAAACTCCACACACAAAGGTCTGGTGTGGGAGTCATTTTATTGTATTTACTCTAAAATTATTATTTCATAAAAATATAAATAAACTGAACAAACATGAACATTTTTTAAATGTCTGAAGTTTACCAAACGTTCCACCTGTTATTAAATGTTTTATGTATGATCTACCCAGATCTACTGTGATCTGTAAATTGTAATTTACATGAGTAAATGATAAACTGAGACATATTATTAAAACTGCACATAGTTTTCTTAAGAAATGTCAGTTTGTTCATGTCATTCATATTGTTTTAAAGGATTTTTCATCAGTATAACTTTACTTTTTTCCCCACTCTAAAACAGGAGTGTCAAACTCATTTTGGTTCAGTTCCACATTCAGCTCAATATGATCTGAAAAGGCTCAGATCATTAAAGTAATAATAGTGAAAAATTGTCAAATTACATTATGATAATGTTTACATCTATAATGTTTCCCTCAAAATGTGAAGAACATGAACAACTTGACGCGTCTTAAGAAAAACAAGTGAAATATCCAAAATTTTCATGTAATTTAACTTTTTTTTTACATTGATATCTGCAGTTTTCATTATTTCTAGGTCATTATGATCATATTTTACTGCTCTGACCCAATTGAGATGTAATTATGCTGCATGGAGGACCTAAATTAAAATCATTTTCACACCTTTAATATCTTCATTGTTATTCATCCTACGGTCCAGATTGAACCCTTTGGTAGATCAGATTTGTCCCTCGGGCCTTATGTTTGACATCAGTGCTCTAAAACATAGAGGAAAGTTTGGAGTTGACATTATTTTTAATATTATGTGATTATTTCTCTGGTCTGGCCCTCTGCAGGTCAAATTTAGCTTAATTATGGGGGCCTCTGAACTAAAATGAGTTTGACACCCATGATTTAAACTGTATAATTTTATCCCTGACACATTTTGATCCTTAAGTGAATTTCTGCAGCGCTGCATTTAATTATGGCAGAAAGAGGAAGGTAACAATAAAAATGATTTTAAGTCATTATGTGGTCACACTTCTTTACTTGAGGATTGTTTTTCTGTTCTTCCTGGATCAGCAGTCGATACACAGGCCTCAGTAAATCTAGCAGTCACATGATAAGGTACAAAACCTCAGCATGGATCCACTTATCAACTGAGATGAAAAAAACAACCTAATTTAACGCTTTATACCATAAGTGTTAAATCATGATTGAAACAGAAACAAATTAACTTATATTTATGCTTAAGAATATAGTACTTGCCTTGAATATCTTCATTACTTCCCCTTCTATTTATTAATCATTTTAAAAGTTCGTTGAATTCATGTCTCTATCAATGGTTCATATCTTCAGTTTCATTTCTGCATTTCACAAACTCATCCATGGGTCCAGACTGGACCCTTAGGGGGGCTGGATTTGGGCCCCAAGCCACATATTTATCACTTCTACCCTAAATGTAGGGATCACTATAATTAATGACGACCCAGGTGGGACTTGAACCCACAATCCCCAGCTCCGGAGGCTGATGCCTTATCCATTAGGCCACTGGGCCTCTATAAAAAATATAATCTGTACAAGATTAACAAACTAGTGACAATCATATTAACATAACAGACATGCTCTTCCCTTCTGTGTCTGTATTGGTTTAATTTTTACCACCCATACACTTCCCCCTTCTAACAATACTGGAACCAATGGTGCACACTTACAAGCTTCACCTTCATTTCTCACACATTTACATCATTTACAGAATCTATGGAAAGAACATGTAAAAATTAAAACAATCAGAAGTGGAAAGTAACTGAGTAAAAGTACTTTATGACTGTACTTAAGTAGATTTTTTAGGTATCTCTACTTTACTTGAGTACGTATTAATATTTATGGCAACTTTTACTTTTACTCCCTACATTTGTTCATAGATATCTGTACTTTATACTCTTTATATTTATATAAATATCTGTACTTTATGCTCCTTACATTTATATAAATATTTGTACTTTATACTCCTTACATTTATATAAATATATGTACTTTATACCCCTTACATTTATATAAATATCTGTACTTTATACCCCTTACATTTATATAAATATTTGTACGTTATACTCCTTACATTTATATAAATATCTGTACTTTATACCCCTTACATTTATATAAATATTTGTACTTTATACTCCTTACATTTATATAAATATATGTACATTATACTCCTTACATTCTCAGAATAGACTTGTTACTTTTTCAAACTAAACAGATGTGACAGTTGAGTAAAATAAGTCACTTCAGAGGGAAAATCAGTGGAGAGAAATTGTGATTTTCTATGTCGTAATTATGACTTTTATCTTATGATTGTGATTTTTAATGTCATATTTATGACTTATCTAAATTGTGCCATTTTATCTCATAATTTTCTGCTAATTGTGGATTTTTTTCTCTCATAATTTTGAGTTTTTAACTCACAATTTTGTCATTTTATCTCTTAACTCTGCATTTTAAAAATCTCATATGTATGCCTTTTTTAAATCTCATAATGATAACTTTTTTTTTTTAATCTAAATTGGGACTTCTCTCCCCCCATTTTTCCAAAATGTCCTGCCCATACCCACAAAACTCAGTACTGTGACAAACACATTATATACACAGCAACTCACTTTTAAAGGTTTTATTTTTGAATACTTTTAAAACTTTCCCTAATTTTTCCTGGTTAAATAAATATTATTTCTTTCATGGCAAAAAAAATGCAGTTTTACCTTTTTTAAATTATGATTAAGAACTTGCACCCCCTCCCCTCTTTAAATTAGTTCAATCAGTACTTCTACTTTTACCATAGTATTTTTCACACAAATAACTGTACTTCTGAGTAAGTACAAAATGTGAGTACTTTTGACACCTCTGAAAACGATTGAGCAGATTCTACAAAATAAAAGCTCTATAATAAACTGTATATTTGCATTGACTTTTAATTTGCCAGTAACCTCATGCGGGCCGGTCAGGGTCCACTCTGGGGTCATAATTGGCCCCCGTGCCTTACTTTTCCCAGGTCTGGTCTGGAATCACAATTTCACATCCATTCATCAGTCGTTTCTTGTTCAGTCTCCCACTCCTCCAACCTTTGTGTCTTGATTAAACCTCAAGAAAAAGCTCTATTTTTGGATAAAACCCAAACGTTCTCATTAATTGATTTTTGCTTGAAAGAAAACAGGAAACGCTTGAAATAAATCTGTCCTGTTTGCCATCGTCTTCCCAGGTGAAGCTTTTTTTTTTTTAACAGATAGAGTAAACATGGTGAATGAAGGTGGCTGCCCACACACTCTGCAGTCACGAATCATGAGGCCGTTAACAAAATATACCGTAACCTCTGAGGGGAATGATTTAATTAGGTCAAACTCCCTCAATCAATACCACAAACACTACAACAGCACAAAGAAAACCAAGTCTATTGTTATGTTTGAAACCACATACAACATACTTCTATATTCTACCTTGTCAGGACGCCATGTTGGCAGTAACCATGACGACCGAAGTAACTGAAGCCATTTGTTTTGAAGGTGCCGCTGATATGTCGAAGCCATTCAAGTTAGCAACTCGCACAGCTATTGGTCAATTTGTGATAGGGTTAGCTTGACTGAAAATAGACCAGAGGAGCTTTTTTGTAAAGTTAACCTACAGTAGTGCACTACATGCCCACAATACATTGCGCTTCTATTCGAACAAATAGGAAGCCTAAGTCTCCGCCCCTTCCGGTCGGTCCACTGGGCCTAAGTTCGGAAAAATTTAACATGAGATTGGATGAAGAGAAAATAATTATTTTCTGGTCCACTTTACTTTATGCCCTGAATCACACATTTGCTGTACTTCAATTAAAATCATAACCAATGATGTGCGTTTGGAGTTTCTTTGATACGTGTTTTGTGATTTATTAGCGTGTAAAAATATGGAATTATTTGGACTCTGTTTGGACTACGTATCAGACGTCACATAGCTGACGTCACAGCAGAATCTTTCCCGAACCCGGAATAGCTGCCACTTTCCACATGCCCCGATTTAAAGTGTTTTTCTCCACGTTTGATGCTCTTGCTTTCGTCCTGAAAGAAGAAGGTGAAGCTCGCCAAAGTCACAGCCATTTTCAAAGAGTTTGATGGTGAAGCTTGGTGATGACGTCATATTTGTGAGACAAACTTGTAGTCCATTACTTACTCTCACATAAAACCTAACGTAACTTTGGATGCCTGTCCAAAGTGAGTGCTTTCTCAATGTGAAAATGTATCTTTAAAATTCACGGACATCATATGTGAAAACCGTAGCACATTTCAAAAGGGACCAGAAAATTACTTTTATCCCTCCATTGACTCGTGTTAATTTTTTATGGCACTTTGGCCCCATTGCCCGGAAATCGACCGGAAATAGAATCGCGTCACTTAGGCTCCCTATAGTCTTTACAATCCGATTTTGTGGAAGCTTCAACTGTAACTGACTTTACCTTGTTCTCATTGTTTTTGCATTTGTCATGTGTTTAACCTCATCTAATCCCTTCTCACTGAATTTATTTTATTTTTCATCTTGTACACATAATTATGAAACTATCAAAATGTATGAATGGCAGTGGATTCAAAATTGCTTTTGATGTTACGCATATTATGTGATAAACTGCTGTTCTATAAATAAAACATTCGAAATAAATAGATAAATAATAGTTTGTGCTTATAATAGTAATGATATCAGAGATTTTTCACATGTCCCTGTGGATAAATAAGAGAGATGGTCATCCATTCAGAAACACACTGATGACTCAGGTCAGATGAATATATTCAGTCATGTGCTGAAGAACATGTGATTTCACCCACACAGGAGGGAACCCTGCCACACAAAAGACCAAATCTTAAAACAGGAAACCGTGAATGAGGATGACATATTTATTTTTTTTATTTTCTTTAACCTAAGTAGATGATTTTACTCAGTGATTAAATGAGTTAATCACAGACATTCATACAACAACAATGTTAAGATATAATGACAGATGAAAAAATGTACTAGAGTCAAAAAAAATTTTCAAATACACAATACAACATAAATTTGGAGTTGAATTGAAATGTAACAGTTGGTGTTTAACATCAGGAAACAAAGCAATAGTATACATATATTTTTATTAATTGATGAACAAGGGGCAGGATTTGTTACGTTTTACTTCCCCCCACTCCCTTTCAAGTGTGTTATAGAACTGGATGACAAATCTAACCGATGTGCCATTTATTTATTTACTTACTTACTTATTTTCTCTGGTTGTTGTGTGTGCGCGCATCCATATATTAAGTGTATTAGTAGTATATTAACATATGAGTACATATATGGTCATATATGTCTCAATATATGGTATTTGGCAATTCCTTATGTATTTTTAATAGTATTGTAATATATTGACACAATATGTTTTCTGTATATTATATACATATATTTTTATGTGAATTTCAGGCAGTAATTGATAGTCAGTATATGAAGAAAATATATTTTCTAAAAGGGTATACTCTTTGTAACTTTTCTAATACTTAATTTGAATTATTAACATAATGTACATAATGGCATATTTGACAGAAAACACTGATAAAACAAACTGTTCCTGAATGTGTCTTTTTTTTATTTATTTTTTTACATTTTATAACAAGAAATACCAACAGTCTAAAAAGAAACTAATCCTATATTTGTTCATGTAAGGGCTTGGTGTCATAAATCCAACACAGGCTCATTATTTAAACATGTTTCCATGTAATTGCACATCCTCAGGTTGTTATCTTCTCATTATTATAGTCAGGCTGGCATTTCACTGCTTCACACCATCTGATCTCACTTAATGTTCACCTTACCTAAGGAGGAAAACTAAAGAGAAGCCCAACAATGAGACTACAACTGCATCATGGGACACACAAAACAACGATAGCCTTACATTATTGCCATACTTTTGACTTAATTAAAAACAAATGCTTTAATACATGGTGTCACTCTAATGAAACTAAATATATCTCTCCATATACTGACGATTAATATATTACTACCTGAAGTTGAACATAAAAAACATATATAATATACAGAAAAACATACTGTGCCAATATTTAACAGTATAGTTAAAAATACATGAGGAATTGTTGCTTTTCATATATTGAGACATATATGACAATATATGTACTCATATGTGTTAATATATATTTCATGGATGCACATATATATATATATATATATATATATATATATATATATATATATATATATATATATATATATATATATATATATATATATATATATGAAGAGTTCATTTGCAAAAACAACTAATTTTTTCCTTTTTTTTCACAAAATGGCATTTTTTACTCTACATTCCAGGTAATACTCACTGATTTGAAATATTATTTATTCAATTTAGTGGACCTTACCAAATGAAATAAATAATATATCAAATCAATGAGTATTACCTGGAATGTAGAGTAAAAAATGCCATTTTGTGAAAAAAAGAAAAATTTAGATTTAAAATTTTTGCAAATGAACTCTTCGTATATATATATATATATATATATATATATATATATATATATATATATATATATATATATATATATATATATATATATATATATATATATATATATATATATATCAAAGTGTATGACTATTATATATTTAATAATACATTTCACAAAATATGTGGATATAAATTTAGTTTCAATAAAACTATCTGTAAAAACTATAGGGCAGCTTTTGTCTTCAGTGCATTATACAGTATGTTTTATATTTGCCAATATATGATCAAATCAATATCAATCATTGCAATATATTATATAATATATGCACTTCTTTTCCTCATATGGGAATATATGTTTGAATATAATGAATTCTATTTTTCAATATATTACCATATATTTTAGTTTCATATCAAAACACACCCCTCCCACATGTTGTAGGTTATTTTTCTGTGCTAATGTCACCATATAAATTTCCTCTATAAATGTGACAAGTAAATTGAAAGAAAATGGGGGTTTTCATAGACGTAAAATTAAGTAAATGGGAGAAAAAAATGACAATTTGAACTTTGTCCCCTTTTCCCAAAATGTAATGAAATATATTCTGTTAGTGGCAAAATATGAAAAAAATATAGTATGAATTCAAGGAATAGTTTTACTGCTAGAGTGGAAAGAAAGAAAGAAAGAAAGAAAGAAAGAAAGAAAGAAAGAAAGAAAGAAAGAAAGAAAGAAAGTAAGAAACAAACAAACAAACAAAGACCCCTTCCTGTGTGTCGTCTTATTTCTTTCTTCCATCTGGTGAACACATCATTTGACTCATATACCTACACGTATCAGCTCGACCTTTACACACATGCTTTTGGACCTTAAGGGGTCTTTACACCTGAATACATTCGACAGCCAAACATTTTCTTCACCTCAGCTTCTCACACTTATGATTCATCATAGTCACCTTTCAACCCCGTGGCAACTAACAAACAAATAAACATTTTTAACAAGTTCTCTCTCTCTCTCTCTCTCTCTCTCTCTCTCTCTCTCTCTCTCTCTCTCCTCAGTCTGATATGTCTCATGTATATTTGTATATTTCAGATCTAAAACTGTTACTGTGCGTTTTGGCTGAAAAATTATCATTTAGGCATTTTATATAATACAATTTAGAGCTGCACGACATTAGAAAAAACATTGTGATTTTTTTAACCATGCGATATATATATATATATATATATATATATATATATATATATATATATATATATATATATATATATATATATATATATATATATATATATATATATATATATATATATAGTGTCATCATTCTTGTAGCCGAAATAATTAACTAAAATTAATAATTAAGAATAAAAAAAAATATAAAAAATTCAAATAAATACCTAAGTTAATACGTCAAAACTGGATAAATAATAAACAAAAATAAATATTTTTTTAAAATTATTACAAAAAATATATACAAAAATAAATAACAAATAATAAAAAAATAAAATAAACACAATTGCAGGACCTGTAATGTGACTATTGTGCACAGAACTTATGTTTCAGTTTCATCTGTCTTGTAGGCGAAATAGTAAAATAAAATTAATAATTAAAAATAAATAATAAATAAATAATAAAAAAAAAATACATAAACATAGCATAAATAAATACAAATAAATTAATTGCAATAAAAAAACATAAATAAAAATAAATTAAAAAAATTAAATCTATACAAATAAATTGAAATATTAAATTAAACTAAAATAATTGCAGGACATGCACATTCTGATGTTGATGCTCAAACCGTTTATTGTGCAGCTTTAATTCAACTACTTCCAAAAGTTGGTGCCTCTTTCTAAAAATATCCTGACAATGTTGCTGTAGATAAAAGCTGATTGTACTTGTCTTGTGCCTTTGTAATCAAACTGATTGATGAAAGTCTGATCAAAAACACCCACCACAGTTCCGAGGTCAGTGTTTGTCAGACATACTTGAGGCGGTGGGTCCCCCCATGGTGACTAATTTAAAGTTGTCCTTATGTCACTGCCTTCCTGATGGACTGCGCTGCTGCGTGACAGACGTAAGGAAAACTCTAAAACCAAACCTTCACTCTCAGTGGGTTGGTGGCGGGGGATGGGAGGTGGAGGGTGGGGGTTCAGTGAGTGGGGGGTGGGGGATGGGAGGGAGGTGGTGGTTGTGGTGGTGGTGGGGGGTGATGCATCCTGTAGTCTGGGACCACTGACTGTGACTGACGTTCTTGATTCATCATCTAACAGCCTAATGTGCAGCTTGAGTATATAAGCTCGTGCACACCTGCTGTCCAATAACATCTTCAGACCTTTGCCAACTGACCTCAGCCTGTCACAAGATCAGGGTAAGAAGCTGCTGCTGTTTATTATTATGTCATTATATAAGGATTTGTTACTACAAATAGAAACATTTATGCATGTGCACCATTATATTTGCACATGAAGCTGTTCTTCTGTAAGAAAAAAAATAAATTCTATTCAGTGTTCATTTGTATTGATAAAAAGCTAATTTTGCATTAATATAATTTGTATTATTTTAGATAAATCTGTGTACTATGCACCTTATTGATACAACTGTAATACTGTGAATGCATGTATAGAACCATTTCATGCATGTTCACCATTACATTTGTACATAAAGGTGCTTTTTTCTCAGAAAAACTATTCCATTTACTGTTAATTTGTCTTGACAAACGGCTAATTTTGCATTAATATAATGGAATTTGTATTATTTTAGATAAATCAGTGTACTACGCACCTTATTGATTCAGCTGTAACACTGGGAATGTATGTATATACAGCTGTATAGAACAGTTTCCTGCATGTGCACCGTTACATTTACACATAAAGGTGTTCTTTTGTCATAAAAAATATTGTATTTACTCTTAATTATGTCTTGGTAAATAGCTCATGTTTGGGTTAATATAATTTGTATTATTTTAGATAAATCAGTATACTATGCAGCTGTAATACTGTGAATGTGTGTGTATATATATATATATATATATATATATATATATATATATACACACAGCTGTAACAGCGATACTTATATTTTTATCTTGTGAGCTACAAGTGTAAATAGTATGTCTTCCTGAGACCCAGGAAATTGAAAGTTTAAGGTTTTTTTTTTTATTAAATAATGGTCTTGATTGGAAACTGCACAATGCAACAATATTTTCTCCCCAGATCTATTTTTTATGGAATGTCATTTGTAATAGACATCACATTTTAAGTAAAACTGGGAAACTTTTGTCCACTGCAGAGGACAAAAATGCATTGCTGGGTCTAAGGAGGATATTACTATTACTATTACTATTACTATCACTATCACTATCACTATCTGCAAGAACAAAAATACACTCCACTGTACATTGTAATATGTTCAGGCTAATTGTGCATGTGATAAATAATCTTTTTTTCCCATAACGATCACACACATATTGTAAGGCGTATGATATTATCTTCTGTAATTTTTAAGTTATTTGTGTGTCCTGCTTTTAATATTTCACAATTCGAGGAAAACTTTTCATCAGTTGTGTTCATTTCTACAGAAGTAAAAGTCAAAATATTCTTAAAAAGGTATCATTATTACCTCTGTGTCTCTTTACACCTGAAGTCTTATCTATGTTGGATTATTTATGGATGAGTTTTCCTGTATTTATGCTCCTGACTCAGGCTCCCTCCGTGCGTTTTCAGTGCCTTGTCAGACTTAGACATCATGCTGCCAGGCAGAGTGGCTGACGTGCGGCTGTGCGTCCTGACGCGCCGCTGGCTGCCCGTGGCTCTGGCGCTGCTGCTGCTCCTCTCCTGCAGCTTCAGCAGCGCCCACAGCACTACGGTGGAGCACGACTTCCACATCGTCCACAATGTCGACAACAGAAGTAAGACTTTTGACTTTTCTGTAGATTCAACTGGCTCTTGAAGTTGTAGGAGGACAAATATGGAAGGGAGAATTAGAATTGGATGTCATTGCTCTGTGTGTAAATATATTTCTATTAATTTTACACTATTTTTCACTTATTTTTTTACACTTGTCTGATAATTTTACATGCAAATAAATAAATACATCTAAGAATCTTAAATTTTACATTGTATATTACAGCGCTCTATAGTTGCCTAAGCTTAAGTTTTATGCATTTTGTGGCGAAATAAAATAAATATTTGTAAGATTCAGTATATTTATAACAGTACCCTTATGAAACAGACATATATGGCAATATATTGAAAAATATAATGCCTTATGTTTAAAAATATATTCCCATATATGGAACAGTTGTGCATATATTTTCTAATATTCTGCAATATATGATTTGATCATATATTGACAAACATAAAACATATATTGCACTGAAGACAAAAGCTGACCTATATTTTTTACAGATAGTTTTATTGAAACTCAATTTCTTTCCACATATATTGTGAAGTGTATTACTAAATATATAATTACATGTATAAAACAAAGAAAAATTCCAAGGCACTCTCTTAAAAGTGAAGGATAAAAAGCCTCTATTAAACTGGCTTGGTTAAAAAAAACCTGTAAAAACATATAAAAACCCCAATGCGTTTCGGCACAAATGGCCTTCATCAGGGAGTAAGACTAATTACATGTATTTAGTAATACACTTCATTATATATATATATATATATATATATATATATATATATATATATATATATGTGTGTGCATATGTGTGTGCACCCATATATTGTATTATGTATTACTAAATATATATTAACATATATATATATATATATATATATATATAAACATATATGAGTACATATATTGTCAATATATAGAAAGCTGCAATTCCTTATGTAATTGTAACTATATTCTAATATATTGACACAATATATTTTTCTGTATATTATATACATACAGTAATATAGTGACAGTGAGTATATGGAGAAATATATTTTAGTTTCATAAGGGAAACCAAACTCATCAGGTTCCCTCACTGTTCTTTTCTGGCCTGGTATGTTTTGATGTGAGCCTGATTGATGTATTTGTGGCACAGGTCCAGAAATAGACCCGTTCTGGTACGTGGGCCGTGGCGTCAGACCCATCGGACGTTTTGGGAAGAGGCACAGCGTGGAAGTATTGGGCAGCAGAGGGATGCGGCCCGTCGTCAGGACACTGGAGATGCTCCTCAACAGTCTCAGAAACAAGGAGGACCTTGACAAAGTACTGGAGGGAAAGGACCAGGAATGGTTACCATGACAATGTGTCCTGCCCCGTTTTCTATCCTGACTCTTGTCCCTTGGCTTCTGACTGCATTTCCTGACAGTGTCTGTTGTTAGGCCGAAATTGACTGACGAAAATCACCTCCAAATGTACATAAAAATGTAATCTATATTGATTAATAAACCAGAATGCTGTGATTGTACGTAGTGCTCATAGTCTTTGCGTATCAAACACATCTTTCACATCACAAACCTTGCTTTAAGTTTGCAAATTTTATTCATTTCATAATACAGTTTTTTTTTTTTCTCAGAGTACTGTGGCACATAGAATCTGTATTTTTTGCTTGTTAATATTTTCCCCAACATGTCATATGGTGTTGCAACAAACATTTGCACGTAAAAGTGAATGGCCCTCCTGTGGAGCAGTGCACAGTGAACCCTCGTCATTTTCATTTTCACTGGATTGAAACAGGAACAAAATAATATTTGTTTCCATTTGTGTGCGACTCTCATCATTTCTGATAAAATACCCTGTAGGGCGTATGAGGCGACACAGTTACCCCCTTATGAAACAGAAATATATGGCAATATATTGAAAAATATAATACATTATATTCAAAAATATATTCCCATATATGGAAAAATAGTGCATATATTATCCAATATATTGCAATGTATGATTTGATCATATATTGCAATATAGAAAACATATATTGCACTGAAGATAAAAGCTGCCCTTTATTTTTTTACAGATACTTTTGTTGAAGCTCAATTTCTTTCCACATATATTGTGAAGTGTATTACTAAATATATAATTACATATATTTAATAATACACTTCACAAAATATGCATCCATATATTATTAAGTGTGTTACTAAGTAGATATTAACATGAGTACATATATTGTCATATATGTGTCAATATATGGAAAGCAGCATTTTCTTCTGTATTTTTAACTATATTGTAATACATTGACACAATATAATTTTCTGTATATTACATACATATATTTTTATGTTCAATTTCAGGCAGTAATATATTGATAGTCAGTATATGGATAAATATATTTTTGTTTCATAAGGGACATGTGTAAATTAGACTTCCTGTGTGAATCCAGTCTGACAAGTCATGACAATTATACACAGTTTCTTGCTCACAACACTGAAAGATTAGTCAACTATGATTGGGAAATTACACACATTTTTCAATATCATAACCATCTTTTCACACATATACATATATTAACAAATTCTGAGATGGGATTATATCTTTTTTTTTTTAATATATATATTAGAAAAATACAGGACACTGATGATTGGACCCTTGTGGCTGTGCTTCTCATGGAGATTTGTACATCAATTTGATAAAACCTGAAACATGCTTTTTTTTTTTTTTCTTTTTTTTTTTTAAATACATCAACACCTTTGGGAACAGGATTGACAAAAGTACAGGATCAGTGTGAAAAACCGGATGCCGCGTTGAAAAGGTCACTAATAAAATGGGCAGAGCATTCAATCAGAAGATCACCACACCTTTTAGTTGAAGCGGTTCGAAAAGGAAATCCATCCCTGCTCTTTAACGCTGAGTGTAGTGGATGCTTTACCGATGTAAGTGGTCACAGAGTAAAGCGAAATAACCGAAAAAAAATGAAAAGGGATAAAAGGCAGTATTCTCAAATCTTGTGTTAGAGCAGTACAAATATAGCATGAGTTGTACTAGCCGCTCCAAAAATGCTTGTTATCTCCTGTGTTTTAGTAACATTTACCATCATCATGACTGGCATTATCAAATGGTAAATGTAAGCATACACTGAAAGCACTTTGAGTCATCACACATGAGAGTCTGACAGGACTAAGGAGGGCTCCTGTGAGCAGAGAATAAAGCCTTTAATAATTTGCAATAGTACTTATTTCAGTGATATTGCATAAAAACGTTCAGTAAGTACAAAAATAAATCGCTTGTAACAAAATTATGGTTTCATGGCATTTGTTATAAAGTCTATCAGACTTTTCTGTATGTATAAATCTACACACAATTTCCGGACGCAACGTAAAAGTTTGAAAAAGAAAATAGACTTTTGTTCAAATAAAAGGCCACGGAGTTTAAATGAAGAACATGATGACAGAGGAAGATGCAGAAGAACCTGTATATGTCAAACATTTACAGTATTAAATGAATCCCCGTGTGAACCTGGACTAGTTTTTTGGGGTTCTTTTCACTGCCGTATCCCACAGTTTCCACATTAAGGCTGCAGTGTGTATGTCAGTATTTCCTTTTCCAAATAAACTGGACTGTATATCTGTGTTCGAAACCACTTACTTAGACCTACTACTCGTATTAACTTTTTGACTATGCAGTATGTTATGCAATTATGAGAATGCCAAATGTTCCTGGATATATACTAGATTAGGTAGAAATGTTGAGTATGCATCATGAGCTTCCTACTCGTACTGATATTACCCAAGATGCAAAGCAATCTGATGTCCGATCATCACGTCATTTGTTACATATGGTTGATTGTGGGGCCATTCAATTTAATAAACCTAATTTAATTATTCAATTCACATGGCTTTCTTGCTTTACAATGTGTATTTACAAAGCTGGAAAAGATTTTCCTTCAATTTTCATGCTAGGTGTTGTGTGTGTTAGTGATTTTGTCATTGGTTTTACACTGATTCAAACAGTGTGAAATATACTATAAATGCTTTAAACAAATATAAATCACAGTCAGTTACATCTCACAATTTCACGGCGACCATGATGCACCAAAGACAGCGGGCCGATCTCCGTCTCCGAGACGACTCGACCGTCCTCTGGTAATGGGCTCGACACACAGGGGTGAGACAAACGACAGCGATGAGCATCCCTTATCGCCCAGAGATTTGATTGGCTCTTAAATTGGAGGGCGTTTCGGTATCATGCAGCCTTTCATGACAGAAAATAATGAGGAGTCAGATGATTTTACTTGCTTTGATGGAAACATTACTGCTGACTTTACTTAACAAAAGGTAAAAACGACACTGGGTTCATCCTATTTAGCAAACAAGGAAAGAATATGGTGAATTTCATCACTTAATGGTGGACGCAATGCATGCTGGTCCTCTTTATTTACGCCCCTGTATTCATTCCGGGATGTGTCATATACTGTAGAACGGGAAAATCAGACGCCGCTAAAATGAGCTGCTCTTCCATCTTTACAGTCTGCAGTGGGGACAGTGGACCATTAGCGCATCTCATTGGTCGATCAAAACAAACCAAACGCCGCTGATTAGTTCTGGTGACAGGCAACAGCGACGGAAGTTGAACTTTTCTTAACTTTCTGGTGTCGCGTTGGGGGGTAGTGGCGATTTTCACCTCGTCGCAGTGGTTCAGTTAGAAAAGCATTGAGAGCGAATGAGTATTTAGCCCATCAGACATCATGGTCTGATCATGACCGGCTAGATTCCGTCAACGAGACGGGATCAGTGTAAACGCAGATGTCAAGTTAGTAGTTTACATGTAGATTCACTTCTTGTTTACAAATCAAAAGCCCATATTTATCAGTTTGCTTCGTATAAAAAAGAAATGGCCATTTTATTTGGTGAAAATAACCGGAAGTGCGTTGCTCACTTGCTAACTAGCGTTTCGCTGAATTCCTCCGAAAATGTAGATAGGTGGTATTTAGACAAATGAATGCCACATTATGCATCTAAAGAGGCACCTTCTCGCCCGATTTTTTTTTTTTTTTTTAAAACTTGATAAATTTATGTATTTGAAGAGTTTAGAGCTCAAGTGAAATCAGCTTCACCCTGTGGATTTTTGTTCGGATAGGAGCACAATGCATTGTGGGTTATCACGTAATACTCTAAAGTGTAAACGCTGTCCGATCGCAGAGTAGACAGTACGAAGTATGAATAGTATGCGTATGGAAGTATGTAATATGTAGTATGTGGTTTCGAACACAGCCTATTTTTCCTGTAAATTAGCATTAGCATTACTGTTAGCCTTAAATTACTACTGGGTAAAATGTCTCAGCAGTGTGCTTTGAGTTCCATTATTGCCATAAAGTAAATTCAATGGCAGAAGAGAAGGATAAAAGTGTTTTGGCCCTGATACCTAAGTCATCTAAACTCTATTTTCAGACACATATGTGGTTAGAATTACCTTTAAAATGGGTAAGATGTTAAAAGGTACAATCATCCCCAGATTGAGGATTACCATCTGGTAGCTGTGTATGAAAAGTGACAATCATTCAAAAAGGCTTTGATGGGGCTTACGGTGAAATTTTCCTCATGTGGTGAGAAGAAAAACAATGCAGTATAAAACACAGCTCAGCCTCTTTTCAGAACATGGAATCACAGAAAGGTTTCACATGATTCATTGTACATTTAATCACAATACTCTTGCAAACAGATAGAAAAAAGGAAATGCTTGTTTTGTTTTGTTTCCCACTGTACATGTTTTCTTTTGGAATCGGCTCATGAAGAGTGTTTTGCAGATCTTAAGGCAGAGACACCAAAGTTGTCAGTGGCACGTTGTACAGAAAAGGGGAACGCCGTTTATGTCTTCCAGGTCAGAAATGAAAGGAGGAGGAGGAAGAGGAGGAGGAGGAGGAGTGAAGCGTCTGTTTTCGAACACATTTGACTGATGCGATACTGTGCCTGGCTGAGAGCTTGAAAGTCAGGTGGTCTCACAGGGCAGGTGTTGGCCCCTTCTTAGCCTGGAGCTGGAGGCAGACACTGGGTCAAGGCACTGGATGAGAGGGGCCCCTGTCCCTCGGAAGTGGCCCTGAGGGACTTGTTGTGCTTCCGACCACCGTTATGGCTGAAACACTTTCACCTGCTGCTCTGGCTCCAATTTATCTAAAACGAAACAAACAAACTTTGTTAATGTCATGCAAAAAGCCAAGACTGTTAGCAAACCCAGCTAGTATATGTCCATGTGGGCCGCAGGAGGGTTATGTGACAGTGGGAATAATCTTCTAAAAACAAAATGTTAAGTTCAGTATCCACATTTTTTGGACACACTTTTTTTAATTGAAGTTTTCATCAAAACATAGTTTTGCATTCAGAATTATACTTTATAGGTACAATCATACTGACAATTATTTTACATAAGGTATATTATCATCATCATTATTATTACTATTTTTATTATATTATTAATACTAATACTACTACTACCAATAATATAAAAACAATTTCCTCTTACTTCCTCCCGCTCCCTTTTGAATGTGTTATAGAATTGTATGACAAATCTGACCACTGTGTTATTAATTAATTAATTAATTTCTCTGGTTGTTTTTCTTTCTTGGTTGTTTGTTCTTTTCTTCTTTTCTCTGTGACACATTCATAATGAACTGAAACTGAACCAAGACCAACTAAACTAAGGTAGAACTCTCAGGCTCAGTACAATAATTTACTGGTTACTTGTATGTTTGTGAAATAATCATTTTAGTGTAATTTCAGTGTGTCCATGAACATTTTTACATTTACAAAAAGAAACATTTGGCGTTACTAAGTGAACTAAAATGAATTATATCTTAAGTCATCCCAGTGGCCAGACTGGACCCTTTGGAGGGCTGGATTTGGCCCCCAGACCCCATGTTTGACAACCTATATGCTAATACGATCAGCTGTGACAGATGTAAAACGTCACGGCAGTGTCCAAAAGCCATACATTTAGAACTCATGATGAATCAATACAAAGGAAAACTCCTCTATAATCAATGATAGATTATGTCTTGGCCACTGATTTTGTCCCATTGTCCAGCTTGCTGTGTGTCTTTGGAGCTGGGCTGAAAAAAGCCACCTTGAATCAGAGCTATTGTGCGAGTGCTGGTGAAGAAAAAAAAATCATACAAAAAGAAAATAAAGAAAGGCCCAACAGAATAAGGCCATTCACTGATATGAAAAGAACTGACTCCTTGTTGATTGAACAGCCGTATCCTCCTGTACCGAGTGTTTCCATTTTGCTGCTTTACATCTAATGGAGCTTTTCAGTTACTTAGTCCATTTCTAGCAGATGTATTCACTTTTAGGTCCATTCACTAGCCAATCTCTTATTTTAGGACAAAGAGCTAAATGTGTGACGTTAACCAAAAGCTGAATAAAAATGTCCCAATCACTGTCTCACTCACTTGTGTCCGTTTCAGTCCATCTCGTACTCGTGCACAAATAGAAGACAGTTAAGTGTTTGTGGTTATAGGAGCGTCAACTGATGGGGAGGGAAGACTGATTTCGTGATTAAATCAAGACTTGTTTGTTACTGTCTAGACAGACAGACCGATGGATAGATAGATGTCCAAAACATATGCAAAAAATATAAATATATATGCAATTAACATGTTTATTCAACAGTTTCAACAAAACAACTGTAAATAATTGTTCTATCTAATTGTGTAAATTTTTTTTTAACCCTTTGATGCATGAATTATGAGAACCATAGTCAAGATTTTTTTCCTATTTGTTTTTATTCCTCTTTAGGCCTGAACAAAGCATTGTAATTAAAATATTATTAATTAACCTATTTCTTATGAAGTTACCAAAATGTCCACTCAGCTGGACAACACTGCAATATCAGAACACTGTGAAATAAAGCATTATTAACACAGTTTTTGTTTAAAAAGTCTGTTAATTAAAGTCTAATAACAACAATCAATTTATTTACAGGGAAACATGTTAGTGCAGATCAGGTATTTTTTTTAGAACAGATCGATTACAGTAATGATATGAACTGATTGATAAAGAACTAAAAGAACAAAACCCATGAATATACAAGAGAACAACTGTAGAAAAACTGTCCACTGGAGTGACCAGTATGTGTCAAAGGGTTAATCCAATTAATCATGATGATGGATTAATCTGTGTTAATTTTAACAACCCTAGAGAAATTTATTAAACAAAGATGCACTTGTTTCAGCAGCGTTACAAATGTCGATGCATGATGACATAGTTTGTCATCATGTGTAACATTAGGTCATGAACATCTGTACTTGGGACTTAAATATGGACCAGCTCACATTTTATAACCAATTCATACAGAAAACTATTACTTTTCACAGGGTTCACATTTCTTCTTTGTAAAAAAATAATGAACTACAAGTCTTCTGAGAGTGTTTAGTGCTTTTATAGGAGGTACCTTTCATTGGAGGTGCAGGAAGCTTCCTCCTTTGATGCCGTGAAGAATCCAGGGTTTGAGGCTGTAACAAAAGCAGACGCTTTATGGACATTGTTAAAATCAATGGTTTTTCATGCCTCATTTAGCATAAGATGAGGACAATATAACCTCTCCAAGTACCGCTCCTCCTTGAGTGTCATTTTCTAGGTGTAATAGTTTCATAAAAAGTACAGGTGACAGTGCTAAAGCTACCTTAGCCATTGGCTTGTACTTGGAGAATCGATTGCAGGCGGTCACATTCAGTCCAGCTGTTTTCAGAGCCGATATCCTGGCCTCAATATTTGATATCTTTAAAATACAAGAAAAGAAGGTTTATTTACAACCAGCTCAGTCAAACTCAAAATTCTGTGTAGAAATGGAAAGTTCTGCCTGTTTGATGGACCTA
The DNA here is from genome assembly GCA_020466265.1 of Siphamia tubifer. NCBI lineage: Eukaryota > Metazoa > Chordata > Actinopteri > Kurtiformes > Apogonidae > Siphamia > Siphamia tubifer. Next base: position 34,008,012 of record CM035802.1, on the reverse strand, counting down.
AATTCAAAATAAAATGTAATTACAGTCAAAAGGTGAAATGCCACAGTGCAGTTTGTTGTAAAACTGTGGAAGTATAAGCACAGGTGGAGTAGCCTAGGAAACTAGTCCTCCTCGAGTAGCAAGAAATAATTTGCCAGGCTCTACAGGTGGTGAGAAAAGCAAGTTGTTTTTGTTTCCCTGTTTGAATGTTTGGGACGGGGCCTGGCAGGATGATGACATGGCCCTGCGAGTGACAGTGCAAACAACATGAGGAAGATGGTTACGGCGAGAGAGCAGCGGTCATTTGGCTCAACTTTGGAATGGGTTTTAAACTCTATAAGAGACATATGACAGAGGGTCAACCCCCTGGCTCACTGTTCAGTTTGACAGAATCTATGTCTGCTTATAGACATATATATCTATATGTCAATAACCTATCTTACATACCAAGTCTGTTCATGGCCAGTCACCTGGTGTCTGTACGTTACGTCCCCCTCCCCCCCCCCCCCGGAGGAAGTGGCAGCTCTCTCAGCAGTGTCCGTGTTGGGAACCATGGATGACAGGATCTGCGGTCACTCGCCTGTGCCCCGTGCTGACCTGTGACCCCGGACCTCCTCCCTCGTCTGAGGGAGGTTGATTTAAGTGCTTTGAGAAATAATTAAAAGATGCAGCACTTCACCTTTCAACCAGCTCATTTAATTATAAAGCCCAAAACTATACATGCATCCTAATTCTTACTCTTCACTTAACAGTTTCAATGGTTGCCGTGGTTACATCGACAGACCCACATAGTGGCGAATAGTTCAGGGTCACATCCAAACGTTTAAGGATAAAATAGGCGATTGAAGCACCTGCAGTTCTGACTGTTGGACTTGAGCAGCTGCAGTGGCCACCTGGTCTTCCAGAAAGGCCAGTTCTGTGTCAGTGGTGCCACTGCTGATACTTCGGGCACAATGTTCCAGGTCCCCCAGGGCCCCCTCCAGGCCATACACCGCCCCGGCAGCCAGATACACCTGCAAAAGGAACAATTGATTTAGCGTCCACCATTTAAGAGTATTGTTAACCCCACAAATGTAATCAACAAATTCAGCTTTCAATGTAATAATCCCACAAATGTAATAGGATGTAAATGTAAAGGTTAAAACTGGATGGTTGAAACAGTCAAGAACCCTTATGAAACAGAAATATATGGCAATATTTTGAAAAATGACTAAATAATTACATGTATTTACACTTCACTATGTGTGTGTGTGTATATATATATATATATATATATATATATATATATATATATATATATATATATACTTGGATTCACAGTCACACTGAGACATTCGCGACGAGTTATAGCCCTTTTGTTGAATGACTTTGAACAAGCACAGCGACTCTTAACAAATGTTGAGGAAGAGTGCGAACACGTTTGACTCCACCTCAATGCAAGTCAGACCAAGGTCCGGTCCTGTGATATTTCACTACCAAACACCCTTAGCACAGGTAGTGGGACTGTCTTGAAAGAGGTCAATGATTTTAAATACCTAGGCTGCTGGGTGAACTCAACCGAACGCAACATAAAAGCTCACAAAGCTTTAGCCTGGTCAGCTCTTATATATAATTTATTAAATTATATATATTTAATTATTAAAAAAGAAAAAAAAAGCAGCAACATGATCCTTTCAAACATAATACTTAAATGATCATAACATAAATAAAAAAAGCACAACTTTTTTCAACTCCGAGTGTCAGCAGGTTAACGGATATAAGAAAATCTATAATAAATTAAATTAAATAAAGCCAGCTTACATTCTCCTCCATCTTGGTGAGCCTCTGGTCCAGCCGCCGGCTTTCTGAGGTGTTAGAGATGGGAGATGCACTTATAGAGTCAGACGGGGTGTAACTGTCACCTCCTGCTTCACCGATCAGCTCCTCTGTGGCGTTCAAAACCTTTAGCACCTCAGTGGTGATGCTACACAGAGACGCTGCCGAGTACTTCTGCTTCAAAGGATTATACACAAGTACAAAAATATGTCACTTATTCAGTTTGGTTTAGTTTATTTCATTTCACACACATAAGACATATATCCGTAAGTATAAATACAAATAAAATACAACAATGTAAGGAAGGCCAAAAGCTTAATCTGCTTGTATAGAACCTCCTTTTGCATTTTTTTTTTCATAATTTGTTGTTTATTATGATTGTGGTCTGATCCATCTTAGAGTGAATCCATGTCAAATAATTTTAACTTCCTTAATTATTAATATATTTTGTGTAATTTTTGCACTTCACAAATTCTTCCCAGGGGCCAGATTGGACCCATTCGTGGGCTGATTTTGGACCCCGGGCCGCATGTTTGACACCTCTATTAGAACATCGAAACATCTGAAAAACCACCTCATGAAAGTATCAAAACTTTTTATTGATATTTTACAGTTTTTTCAAAATGTAGGTGTTTCCCATCACCATGTTTTTTTTATATCGCTATTTACATTGTGTGAATTTCCAAGGATAATGGAAACGCAGCTACATATTTGCTTTGGTGCAGACATGTGCGTTCGTGAGCTGTGAGGAGGAGTGTTGGAGATCTAGTGGTGAGAAGTTGAAAAACTAGCTAAAACTGTCGAAGCATCAGATAATCTCTTTTTTTATTCAGCAAATGGATGAAACCGTGATGGAGACAGGAACAGAGTAGTGAAGAGAGACAGTCATGGAGGGATGAAACACTGGCTGAAGCTTTGATCAGAAGAACCAGAGGCACATTGATATTGATCCCTCACGACAAGACGGTCCAGACTTGAAATACACAGATAGTTTCAGCTGGTGACAGGAAGTGGAACAGAGGGGATGTGGGAAAGCACTTTGGTTCAGATGAAATACAGTATTAGGTGAGAGAGATGACAAGGTGTAAGCAGACCTCTTATGTTTTTGTTTAAAAATAATGATTTATCTATGATCTTAAAAAAGACTAGAGAGCAGATGGATGGATGGACATCCTTAGGTATTGACTCAGTTGGGTCGATAGAGAAATGCATCTTGGGTAAGGGTCTGTCATTCTCATCCACTTCAACCATCACCATGCGGATCAAAGACATGCTTCATGTCTATAGATTATATGGCTACGTATGCATGACGACTAATGATGATGATGATGGGAACACCCCACCACCACCACCAAGAACAGAAAAAAAAAAACATACATACACACACACACACACACACACCTTGGTTAAAAATATAATACTGTTGTATAACCTCGTAAGATTTAAGTTTATACAAACTAAAACTGAAAAGTCCCATTCTGCAAAGTAGCCCTGTTTACATGGGGTTTTAATCTCACCTAACATTGGTTGGGTGAGATTATTGTAATCGCTTTGTGTGTGTATCTGTGTGTATCTGTGTGTGTCCACAGAGACATATCATGCTATAACTCAATGAATACTTGAGAAAATTTAAAAGGGTTCAGTCCTGAGATGAACTGGCGACTCATCCAGGGTGTACCCCGCCTTCGCCCATTGTAGCTGGGTTGTGACCTTAGTGAGGATAAATGGATTCTGAAGACGAGACGAGACAACTTGAAAGGCTTTATAAAACAACATTTTTCGTTTTCGTAGATGAAAAAAGCACCAATATGACTGTCCTCGTCACCTTTATTCCTCTTGTTCATCTTCAGACGTATTCCTACACTTTAGAATGGGGGCTGAACACAAACAGAAAAAGCTGACACTCATACATGTGTCATACTGACACATATGTACATGACTCATTTTGTCAATGTCCCCCGGATGTAATATTAGCAGAAGACGTGATCCAACACATGCATGGACTCATACATTTACACACACATGTCAAATTCTAAAACACGCAAAAAGCAGAGATGAGATCCTTCCGCCACTGAACTTGACCCCCTACCCCACTTGGGTGCACCTAGAAATTCTGTCCATAAAAGTTATGAACAGACAAAAGACAGAGTCCAACCCTCACCGGTAAATGATTACCGGCTATGTGGACCAGACTCTCGCTCCTTCGGTACAAGGACTGAATGGCCCTCAGTAGGAGACCGTCCACCCCATACTCCTGGAGTACCCCCCACAGGATACCTCTGGGGACACGGTCGTAAGCCTTTTCCAAATCTACAAAACACATGTGCACTGGTTGGGCAAACTCCCATGCCCCCTCCAGCACCCCAGGGAGGGTAAAGAGCTGGTCCACTGTTCCACGTCCAGGACGAAAATCACATTGTTCCTCCTCGATCTGAGGTTCGACCACTGATCATACCCTCCTTTCTAGCACCCTGAAGTAGACCTTACCGGGGAGGCTGAGGAGTGTGATCCCACGATAGTTGGAGCACACCCTCTGGTCCCCCTTCTTAAAAATGGGAACCACCACCCCGGTCTGCCCCCGATGTCCATGCACTCATTGTACATCAGGGGCATCTGTAGTTGATTGTGTTTCTGTAAAGCCCTGCGAGATGACCTTTTTGTGATTTGGGGCTTCATAAATAAAATTGAATTGAACGTTGTAGAGACGTGTCAGCCAAGACAGCCCTAGAACATCCAGAGCTTTGAGATACCCAGGACGGATTTTGTCGATCCCCGGGGCTCCGCCACCGTGGAGTGACCTCACTACCTCGGCAACTTCTGCCCCAGAAATCAGTCCACCCGTCCCCTGGTCTCTTGGCTCCACTTCCAACCTGGTATGCATGTTAGTGGGAGAAAAAAAACCTGTTTTACAATTGAGAAGTTGTACTTTTTACTTGAATCAGTACATTCAGTATTCAGAATGAATAGTTTTTCCACACAAGTAGCTGTACTTCTACTAAAGAGTACAGAAGGTGAGTACTTTTACCACCTCTGAAGGTAAAGGATCTTGCTCAAATTCTCACAAGATACCTTTAATTTGGATCCTATAATTCTCACCTGGTGTAAGAGAGAGGAGAGCAACTGAAGCCTCTGCTGTGACTCCGAGTCAAACTGTCCTTCCTGACCGACACGCACACACAAAGACCAGCCGAAAAAGAAGAAGAAAAAGAAGGAAAACAAGGACAGGAATAGGAAAAAAATACAGGATGAGGGACACAAAATGACAGCAGCGATCAGCACATAAATACATGGATAAGAGAAGAGGTTGATCAGGTGAAGTGTTTTTGACAGACGAGTAGACAGGACGATGTTGACAAAAGACATTTTATCAGAAAGCAGAGTGACACATGACACAGACTTAACAGAAGCAGCAGATACACACTGACTGAATGTAAAGTTTACCCTGTTGTTGACTGTTGTACAGCTGTTTTTATATTGGATATTGTTAATCTCACCCAACATTGATTGGGAGAGATTATTGTAATCACTGTGTGTGTTCGCAGACACATATCATGCTATAACTCAATTAACACTTGGGATATCACCATGAAATTATATGGACATATACATATAGCTAATGCGCATCAGATGCAATGATCCATTTGAGTAAAGGTCAGAGGTCAAGGTGACAATTAACTAAAAGGTCAAAAGGTCATTATCACTTATAACTCAGGAATGGAAGGTCGCAGAACTTTCAGATTGGTACCAAACGACGCAGAATGAAGATTTCTACAATTCTCATAATTGGTGCTATCACTGATGACCAATAGTGTTTGAGATCTTTGGAGGTCAAAGGTGACATGTTGCAAAATTAACTTGTGTAACACTGTTTCTGTGTGTGTCAAGCATAGACATATCACGCTATAACTTAGTGAATACTGGATGCATTATCATAATATTACACGCACTGATGCTCATATATACATGTAATGAAATTATTAATATTGCAAAAGGTCAAAGGTTGCATTTAGCAGAAAGGTCAAAATCACATTATTGGCTCTAATTCAAGAAAGGGTTGTCATAGAAACTTGAGATTGGCACAAAATACGGTCGAGATTAGGCATTCTCTGAATACTTGTTATATTATTATCCTCAAAGGGAAGAGGGGTACTATTTTTGAGTCCGTTTGTTTGTTTGTAAGTCATTTGACATAAAAACTACTGGAGCAATTTCTATTAACTTTTCAGGAAACAACCAAAAGACTTACTTTCTTGTGAATACACTTAATTTTGTCCCAAAAATGGCTCCATATTGAGCTCTCATGTTTATGACAGCGATATAACTCCATACGCTTGCCAATAAATATGACTTGACTTGATGTACTTCCAGTGTTTTCTCACCTGGCTGCCCGACAGCACCCCCTCCTGGGAAGTAGGGGTAATAGCAGGAGAGCTGGTACTGGATCCACTCCTCCTCGCTGCTCCTCCTCCTCCTCCATCTCTTTTGTGTTGTCTCTTACTTTGTCTATTCCCTTCTCTTTTGTCACCTCTCTTCTGCACATGCTCATCTACTTTCTCCTCTTCCTTGTCTAACCTCCTCTCCCGAACCCTTCCTTCTTCTCTCAGTGATCGACTCTTTAACAATCTCTCGCTCCTTTTCATCTCTTGTTCTGCCGTTTCACTCCTTTTCTCCTTTTCCCCGTCTCTTAATCTCTCACTTTCCCTCTGCTTTTCTTTGTCACCGTCTGTCTGTCTGTCACTTTCTTGCTCTGTCTGTTTGTCAGCAGGCTGCTCAGTGCTCTCCTCCTCAGATGAGCTGCTGTCTTTGCTGTTGGCTCGGCTCACCAGTTCGCTCAGTCTGGACCGGAGCTCTTCTTCCAGAGGATCTCCGCTGTTTGACATCAGCACTGAGCTGCTGGGTGACAACACTTTGCCAGAAACTGGGAAATTAGCAGGAGGAGAGCTCAGAGCTGCAGAATTTGGAGCTGCCGCGTCCACATCTATAGGCTCAGGTGTCATGGCGTCCAGTTTCAAGGCGTCTGACTCGGCTGGAGCTTTTGGCGTGGGGTCGGGTACTGGGTGTTCCTCACTTAAACCCCTCTTGAGGAGTGCGTTGAGTAGAACACCACTGTTCTCCTTGAATTATGAAACAAAAACATCATTAATAACATTTTAAGCCCCAGAGGCCCAAAATTTGGGGCCTGTGCAGTTACGATTTCATGATGTTTGAAAATGTTTTAGGGCAGAGGTGTCAAACTCATTTCAGTTCAGGGGCCACATTAAGCCAAATTTGATTTGCAGAGGGCTCAACCAGTGAAATTCTACCATAATAATATAAAAAATAATGTCAACTCTAAAGTTTCCTCTATGTTTTAGAGTTAAAAAAAGTAAAGTTATGTGATGAAAATGTTTACATCCATTAAAACAATGTGAATAACATGAACAAACTGAAATTTCTAAAGAAAACTACGTGCACATTCAACAATATTATGTCTCAGTTTATCATTTACACATGTAAATTACAATTTACAGATCACAGTAGATCAACAAAACATACATAAAACATTTAAAAATATGGCTAAACTTGTCCTTCAGACATTTAAAAAATGTTCATATTTGTTCAGGTTACTTATATTTTTCTGAAATAATAATTTTAGTGTAAACACAATGACTATGTTCTATGGAAAGAACAAGGTCTATTATATCAGAACAACTGTTGAACAAACAGTTAAATTTTTATAAATATTTTAAATAAATCCTAAATTTAGAAGGTGTCACCACTGACACACCAGAGGTTAAAGTGTTACGCAATAATGGAGAGAATTAATGCTAAATTTAAAAGAAAACACAAGCTTTGTGGACTGAGTTTCAATAGATAATAACACACATATGATGATTCAGAAGCACTGTAGTCATGACATGTGGTGTATTTACCTGCACTAGTGGGTAGATGGAGTTCATCTGGCTTTGACCTCCAGACCTGCTTTGCTCCGTCGATGACTCTTTCTTGCTTTTCCTTCGCCGTCGTGATCTCCTTATGGGGTCATTCTGTTTGTCCTCAGCCTCACTGCTGTCCCCCATCACCTAGGAATGAATATATCCTACTGTCAATGCATCAAACACAATATCCTTTAATCAAACTGGCTCTTAAGTATTGCGAAATTATTACATATATCTTTGTGTGTAATGGTTTTATCTCTCTCTCTCTCTATGTATATATTAGTTGGAATTCTGACAGTGAAGTCAGATTTGTAAAGAAATGTGGGACATTTCTGAGGGAAAAAGGTGGAAATATGAAGAAAAAGTCAAAATTCTGAGGAAAGATAGCTGGAATTCTGTGTTGTTTTTTTTAACCCTGCGATATACGTACATATATTGTGATATGAAAAAATCCTCAGGCATATATAACAGCTGTGTAGCGCAGATGCAAATGGTCAAACAGATTAGTGGTCGACACAACATACGTTTCAGTGTAATCCTCATTGTAGCCGAAATAATTAAATAAAATGAATAATTAAAAACAAATAAATAAATGCATGAAAACAAAAAAGAATAAATACAGAATTAAAAAATTAATAAATGAATAAAAATATAATAAATACATAAAACATTTAAAATATATACAAATAAACAAAAACTAATAAAATAAAAATAATTGCTGGACCTGCGATGTGACTGTTGCGTACACGTACATTGTGATGTTGATGCTCAAACAATATATTGTGCAGCTCTAGAGAAAAAAAGGAATTATTTCCAGCCAACGATGAGATCAATAAAAAAAAAAACCTAAAAAAAAACAAAACAACAACAATAAATAAATACAATTAGAATGTGTCACCGTTGACACATCTGTGGTTAAAGTTCAGACACTGGTCATAAAGGTGAATCACCTTGGGGTTAAAGTTCACATCCAGTGTGTCTGAATGCTGTGGATACGGAGAGAAGTTGTGGTGCAGCTGTTGGTGGTAGAGCGGCTGCTGGTGGTGGTGTGGGTGCAGGTGTGTGTCAGCCGCTCCTTTCTTCCTCAGCAGGTTGTGAGGTGGTTTACGAGGACACGCCGACAGCACCGAGGACGCTTCAGAGTCTGAGTTCAGAGTCTCGGTGTTGGTGTACTGGCCCGACGACGGGGAGGTAACGGGAAGGTGTTGGGTGTACGTCCACTCGGGGTCGTGCTGCGAGTCTGTGTAGTAAGTCTCGTCTGAGAGTTTGCGACGAAACTGACGTAAGGCCGCGCCCCAGCCGCCTTCGTCATCCACCTCCGAGTCGGATCCCATTTCGTCGTAGGCGGACACGACGCCGGACTCCTTTTCCAAAACGCTGAACACCAGGCTCTTCCTCTTGGTTAGCAGACTGGGCCGGGACAGCTGGGAACTATGCAGAGCAATCCAGTTCCCGTCTGGGCTCTGGAGGACAGAGGACGCACCTGCATGGACACAGAAGGAAAACACTGGAGCGTTACAGCCTTTTTCCACAAGAAGAAGTCGGAAAACTGTTCCATTAGAGCTGCACAATATACTGTTGGAGCATCGACTGTCAACCTGGATAAGTAGAGATTTAGTAAGGGCTAATGTACTGCCCACGCATTACTGTCAGGAAAATATTTCCATCCATCCATCCATCCATCCATCCATCCATCCATCCATCCATCCATCCATCCATCCATATTAACTTATATCTGTGTTTAAGCAGGGTAACGCACATTACTGAACGTATAAGGTAGATATTTGAGGCTATTGTGTTGTAAAAGTGTGACTTTGACACTTACTGGAGTTGTCCAGTCGGTCCACACTCTTCCAGCTGGGTAAAGACGTGGCCTTGGCCTCCCTCTTCAGAGATGCGTACTCTTGTAAGCCCCCTCCTGCCCCCGCACCTTCGTCCTCTGGACCTTTGTCTGGGGAGTCGTCACTGGTGAGGGAGAATGCTGACCGTGACCGCTGCAAACGGGAAACAATCAAAACCATAGATATAAACACTTAAAGTTCAATTGTAGTCTGCTGTATTTATTTAGTGTTTCTATTGGAACTACTATTAATATTATTATTGTTCATTTTTTTAAACTATTTATTTATTGAAAGAAATACTTGAAATACTTTTATTCCAACTGCTTTATTTTCCATTGCTTGTTTTTGTTTTAGTTGGCTTTTATTGTACTGTATGTAAAGTATCTTTGAATGACATGAAAATAGCTATACAAATAAAATGTAATGTTAATATTAATAAATTATGTTTATGGATATCTAACCATTACTTATTTTACTTTTAAGTCATTGTCATTTATCCCTATACTTCATGGAAGGCATAAAAATAACATTATTTTATTTTATTTAAAATATAGTTAGGTCACAGTGAAGTCTTTTGGGTTTCTGAGAGGTGCACATTTTCGTAAACTCCACTCTACCAAGAGAGTAGTTTGTAATTTTTTAAAATCTTATTTTACATTTGTAAGTGCAACTAAATAAATAATAATAATGATGAATATATGTCATTTAGCATGTTTACAAGGCAGTACATGACAAATAGTGTTTGATAAAAAGGCTGTGATACAACATTTTCAACAGCAGGTGGAGTTAGTTAACAACTTTAAAAACTTAACTGGCCTTAAAACCATTTACAAGTCTCTCAATGTACAATACATTTCAGATAAATAAAGAGAGAATATGTGTAAGTATGCAAAGTTAGGTAAAGTATACCATCCACAACAGTTACTAGGGTGTGGATTTAGACGTTATTTCAATGAAAGGAACTCATCTCAATGTTGAATATCAATTAAAGATTATTCATTCCCCTGTTTCTGGTCATTGAAAAGGCTGTAAAATTCACTTTATACTGTAGAGCAGGATAGTTAAAAGAAAAACAATCACCTACAGTAAAGATCAATGCTAAAGCAGTTGTGAGTTTTGAGTGTGTTTGTAGGGAGCAGATAAACACAGCTCATCCCATTGCAGGAGGAGCTGTTGAGGAGGATCCCAGAGTATTTCACAGGACTTTGATCTTAGCTGAATGAAACAGCGGGAAACAGAATGGAGAGGCCCGGGGAGTGTCGCTTTGATGCTTCGCTCACTCACGGGACGATGACAAATCTCCAAGAGTCCCTACTGACGTGTCGTGTGAACCTCTGCCAGGTGTGTGTAGCATCATCTGGTGCATTTAGCAAAACAGGCCTGTGATGTGGAATATAAAGACTAAAAAAATATGTAGCCGAAGGACATTTTTCAGGTTTGTAACCAGGTTAACCCATTAAAACCCAAACATGATCAAAAGCATCCCCTTATGAAACTTAAATATATTTCTCCATATACTCAGAATCTGAATCAGGGGTCCTTTCAGCCACACCTCCTCTAAGTTTCCTTCCCTTTTATAGGGTGGGCTGTGACCTCTGACCTACAGTGGGCAAACTCCAAACACCCAAATTAACAGGAGTGATAAAATAAAGGAAATGTCTCCTACATGTAGAGTTGAATAAATGCAGAATTCAGACCCAAGCATAACATTTACAGTTTATGTTTTAAAATAAGATAAGATATTCCTTTTATTAGTCCCTCTAGGGAAATGCACAATTCCATTAAAAAAGAGCTAAATATCACTCCTTTAAATATAAAGTTTAAAGGAAAAACAGATATCACTAGAAAAAAACATTTAAGCTTCCTATTGCATTTCCAGCTAAAAGTCAGAGAAGGTTAAACTGGTGCAAAATTGTCTATTTCATGGTGCAAATCCTTTCACAGACGCTCATTATGTTCTATTATATTTCGTTGTAAATCAGTCTGTGTTGGTTATTACTGATTTAGTATATCTTTTGTACTGTTTTTATATGGCGTATAAATAAGGCTCAACCAAAAACTGGCATTCCAAACAAGTCTAGGTTCTAAATACTTTGCTCTCTGGCGACAATCTGCTTCATACTTGTCCCTGTGTAGATAAAACACTTAATAAATGAAGTAGCAGATTATCCAAGGGTTAAGTGTGCAACATTTAAAATGAGCTCCACTCATAATCACTTGGTGTTATTTGTAAAAAAAAAAACAGCAAACAACTGGGAGAGAAAAAGCAGAATATAAAAGCTAAAGGGGAATTGTGTCGCAGTATAATTTGTGCCCAGCGCTGTTGAAAAGTCATTTTCAGCCAAAACACAACATTCCTGTGTTTTTAGAACCTGGCAAATGCATTGAGACGACGGGCTGCCCACCAGTACTGCAAACCAACACACAGACTGGACAGTGGAACATTATAACATATGTACCGTGAAATGAATGTGGAATGTACTGATTATATACTGGAAACCAAATGACCCTGTTTATTAACCCTTTGATGCATACTGGTCATTATACTGCCCTACAAAGTAAAAAGACAGTAACTGACAGACACCAAACTGACAAAAATGACCTTAAAGTTCTCTTTTTTTCAGGCCCAGTAGTTGTAGGTAGATTATTGGACATGAAGAAGTAATGTAATAATGCATATTACCTCGTTCTACAAAAAACACAATGCACCTTATACATGGATTCATTATGGGTGTGCTTAGTGACTGGGTATTCTGACGTTATCTCATAAGTTTGACTTTTTATCTCATGATTTTGACTTTTTTATCTCATAATTTTGACTTTTTTATCTCATGATTTTGACTTTTTAACCCTTTGTTGGTCACAATAAAACCTTGTTTTTGCTTTTTCCACCTCACAGGGACTATTATTAGATGTATTAACTCTTTGTATTTGTAGCATTAGTGATTAGCATTAGCATTTCATGAACCTGTTTGGTTGAGCATGTTTTAAAAAATTATTACATAAATACCAAAGTATTTCTGAAACATGATGAAGATTATTTATGTAAAAGTTAATAAAATGAAAAAAAGAATCTAACTTGCCCGCTATTTTGTGTCCAAAAGAAAAGATCATAGCAGAGGTGTTGTCACGGTTATGATCTTCTTCCTTGGTGGTATATTAGCATGACCTGAATATATCATTGACTGCCCAAGAAGTTTGGTGTCAATTAGATTAGATATCGGGGTTCAAAGTTATCTCTACCAAACGGTTGAGCTGACCAACAAGGGCTTAAGACTGAAAAGCATGTGACTTGATAGCTCTGCATACAGTAGCATATGTTAGCCTACCGGTAACACACAGTAAACAAGTACACATGTGGGGGGGTTAGGGTAAAACCTCGGTCTTCCTCTCACTCTGACTTTTGTCAGTGTCAGTGTAAGATAACTATGGAGGTTTTTGAGCTGGAAATCATGCAAAGCTACTCTGTAGTTGCTGAAAACTCACATAATGATAGTTACAACTGAGTATAATAGGTCTTCTACAAATATATGATGCATCAACGAACAAAACAGTTCACACACAATGAAAGTAAAGGTGGAATGGATTCAGAAAATGGACCAAAGGCTGCATATATGTAGGCTGTTAAACTACAAACTGACCTCAGTGTTAGTTCTGTGCTACATCTGACAACAAAACCTTCTGGTTACTAGTGCATTCTTATTTTTTTTAAAATAGGATTTTAAATGTGTAACTTTTGTTATGAATGCAGAGACTGACCCACAGGGAGTAGGAGGTCTTAAGTGAGTCCGGTGGTCCCTGTGAAGAAGCTTGGGGCTGAGACGGAGAAGGAAGTTCACTGGGTTGGATCAATGACTGAGGCTGAGGCCAGACAAAGTCATACTCTGTCTGCATCTCTGAACGCTTCCTCCTCTGGATGATCTGACGAGAAAAGAAAGGAAAAGAAAGAAAACATGGGAAACTGGAGAAAGGAGGCAGAGAAAACACTAGGGGTGTAATGAGACACTCATCTCATGAGATGAGACGAGATTTTAAGAAAACTAAATTACAAATTATATGAATGGACAACAGACTTTTATTTAACTGACTTGCACATGGATTTTATAACTCTGTAAACGTTAACTTTTAATGAACTTCTTACTCTACAAATTGAAACTAAATTAAAATGCTATAAAATCTCAAATACAATTATATATTTCACCTTTTTTTTCAAATGCAAACAATATGTGCAAAACAAAAAGTTCTCTGTCAATACAGACTGAGCCTGACCAAGTATGTCACTTTTTCCTCTCCAAATTGAAACTAAAATAAAACGTTATAAAACTTAAAATGAAAGAAATTAAATTATATATTTCTCCTCTTTTCAAAATCAAATGTGGCGCTTGACGGTGAAAGTTGAGGTGTGAATGTATTTGTTAGTGTTGTGTGGTTTGTTGGTGTTTCTTGGCAGGTGCAGTTGTTGATTTGAGTACTGAGCTATGGTGCTGCTGAAAATGTCTCTGTGTTGTGCACGTTTTCGCTGTGATATACGGAATTGTTTGCTCCTGGTGGTGCAAACCTGGCACCCACAACATGGGGAAACGGCTGTGGATAGTGAGGTCCAAATAATGTCCAGTTTAAACAGTGAGAGAAAGAGAGTGAGAGACAGAGGGAGAGAGAAACAAAGAGAGAGAGAGACAAAGAGAGAGAGAGAGAGAGCAAGAGAGAGCGTGAGAGAGAGCGAACGCTGGAGCAGGAGATGACAGAGCGCTTAATGTCTCACCGTCACAGTCTGTATATTATTCGTGTCTTATCACTCACTCTCTTTCCATTTATCATTTCTTCCGGGAACCCTAAATGCTGTCAAACAAACCCTTTGAAAGTGGCGGGGGTGTCGTCAATAGTAAAGCCTGTGTTTTCCAACGTCATTTTGACTGCTTGCTGGATAACAAATCTCGCCAAATTCCATCTTGTCAAACCCCTATTAAACACACAATAATACAGTGCACGGTTTCCACTAGAACTCTTGGTAGAACCTGGTAGTAGGGTGGCCCACCATGTTTTTGTTAAAAAACAAAACAAAAAAAACCTACCCTACATATACACATGTATGGATATAAAAAATTTTAATAATTTATGAAGCGTTAATCCTGTTGATACACAGAAATAATTCAGCTAAAGTGCAGTTCCTCAGCTTTTCACAGGCATCAGATGTGTTTTTTTTCCTCCACAGGGAAAAAAGAAACAAGGTCACCTTCTGTAACATTGATTTACTAATAAAACCCATATTATATGACGGCAGAGACTGCACATGCTTGTTTTCATACTCGAAATATTTGACTAGAAAACTCACTTTTTCTTCACATTGAGCTCTTATGAACATTTATATAATTAGTAAATTAATACAGGAAAATAACATTAGAAGGAAAAATGCAAAACACTGAGGATACTGTTTTAATAGTTTGTAAAAAAAAAAAAAATCAGTTATGAAAATGGTTTGGAATACTGTAGGTCTACCTCTGAAAATACAAGTATCAAACATCAGGGCCAGGGGATCAAATCTAGGTCAACAAAGGGTCAATGAATATAAATGAAGATATTAACATTTTATTATTTTAATTCAGTTTCTACATACAGAATAATTCAATTGACCCATCCCAAGCCACGCCCCCTTTCGCGCATCCTCGGACTACAAACTCACTATAGAAGCTTTTGATGCCATCATAGTCAGGCCCCATCAAATTAAGTTTATCATCATGGTCAAAAGGTATGTGTGGGGTAAATGTAAAAGTGACAACAGGTACCTTTTTTCATCCTGGGGTGATCAAGCATATAAGTTGCAAATAACAAATATTCACTAATGTAACCATTAGTCGAACACTATTCACCCACCATGGCTAAAACGAGTAGACTAATCATCCTACATCCTCTGCAGTTTGTAATGGGCTTTTTTTTAGAGCCTGTAGGCTACGCAACGGCTAATACTAAGTTTACCATCACTACAGGGTCTTTTATTGAGAAGTAGCCGTTTCACTTTATGCGTTTTACAAACAAGGGATAATGTATTGCCCACGCGTTACTATCAGAAATATTTTTTGATAATGGGCAATACATTATCCCACTTATTCTACAGGTTATCACAGCTTATTACAGTCACTACTCTAACAGTTTGGATAAAATAGCCCTTACAACGTAGTGAATATTTACTTTCAAAGTGGCCGAACTACCTGCGGAGTGATACGGCACCGTGAATCTGAAGTGACAAAACCCGTTGCCATTGGCAGCGGGCGTTAACGGCGCAGCGGGCGGTTATCGAAAAAAAAAAAATCCGCCCGCTGAAGGCTGGGAACAATTCAAAGTAAACGGGAGCTGTCGCAACGTTCTAGAGAGCCGTAGAATAATAACAATAATCGTCCATGAGAACGGAGGCTAACACATTTTTGTTGTGTTAAAATCAACAGGAACAAGACAAGCTAGGCTAAAGCTAAAGGTGTCAAACAACCGAGTACAGCTGAACGCTCACAACTCAAAACGGCCGCGTTAACACTGAGAAATTGTTGACTTGTAACACTTGAGTAGTACATTACATGGGAGTATCTTGTCATGATTCTGTTGTTAATTAAAACACTTACCCAGCAGTGCAGGAACAACGCTATCATCTCATCTAATCACTTTTCCTCTGCGAACTAAAGGCTCTCGCCTCAATGACTGTTGTTTTGTCTCTTTTGCTGAAAAATATGTTGTGTATGTATCCCTCCGTAGCAAACTGTAGGCCCTGCTGTCTGCTCCTGGATGAAATATCCCGAGATGACCAGAAACTGTCCAGTGGTGCCTGAGGTACCTGACTAAAAGTTGTCCCCATTTTGAATATCCATGAGACCGAGTTGCTACTAGTCAAATTTGTCCGAGGTAGCAGTCGGTGGGCGTGGCTTGGGGTCGGTCAATTGGGTCAGAACAGTAAAATATGATCATAGTTACCTTTATATAATGAAAACTGCAGATTTTAATGTAAAAAAGTCATATTTCATCTTAGAAATGGTGTTAATACCAGGGTTATATATAATTATATATAAATGCTTTCGATTAATCTTGAATCTTTTCGTGCATTTTATTTTTTGTGTGTAGTTTTAGTGTATTTTTAGTCCAATTTTTTTTAATTTTTTTTATTGCATTTTATTGTATTGTTAGTGCATTGCATTGTTTTTTTTAGTGCAGTTTAGCATATTTTTAGTGCATTTGATCATAGATTTACTGTTGTTTCTTGGGTTTTTCCCAACATACTCATTGAAACTTTATTACAGTACGTATTAGTTATTCATTATGAGCCCAAAGAAAATGATTCCTGGTGTGAATGAAAACAAGAAGTGGGCTGTGTTATCAGTAGAAGTGAAACAGGAGATGATAAAAGAAAAATATGAAAGTGGCACCCAGTTGAGTGATATTGCAAAGGAATATGTCTGAAACCAGTCTACCATCGGTACAATATTGAAGCAGAAAGATGCATTAAAAGCAGCGACCCCTTCAAAAGGCATCTGTGTGATATCAAAAAAGAGGTCAGAGGTCATCACTGAACAACCAGATGGAGAGACTGTTACTCTTTTGGATAAAGAAGAAAGAAATTTCAGGAGATACAGTGACTGAGGCGATTGTTTCAGAAAAAGCAGTGATCTGATGATGGAGGATGAGGGTGAGGGTTTATTTTACTTTTACAGTAACACATATTTCATACAAAATTGGTGAATTGTAATAATTTTTAAAGGGTTTGATGGGTTGTATTTGGAGCCTTGGAATGAATCAGGCCTTTTACATGTAAAATGTGACTATTTATGAAACTACTTCTGGAACAAATTAATTTTGTAAGTATAGGTACAGCTGTAAATGGTTTGTTAAATAGTTTAATCGAGCCATTTCTTTATATTTCGTTTTATACTTTTAATTACAGCAGGCTCAGTCCTCCATATTTGGTGAATTCCAATGACAAAGTAAACGACCGTTTCCTGAAGCGATTCACTAATCCTGAATTTCAAAAGAAGAGAAGACAGAAGAATAAGCACATGTCCTACTTTTTGTACAATGGTCGTGGCAAGTTCTTCTATGAGTTCTTCTCTGTGATCACGTAGATACCGAGCCTCATTCTGCTTTTCCTGTACACACACATAAAAAGAAGAATTGGCTTCAGTTTGACATCATAGCAAAAAAAAAAAAAAAAACTGTGACTGTGTCCTGCTGATACTCAAACCAAGTGAGAGGGCAGAGCGGAGACAGCTGGAACAGAGGAAAAATGAAGAGCAGGAAGCAAATTAATGGAAAAGATTAAGACGGGAGGAGGAAGAGACGCAGAGGGACGTCTCACCAAGCTATCGCTGAACTCCTCCGCCTTGGCGATGGCTTCTTCTATGGCTTCCTCAGCAACACGCAGGGCGACTGTGAGCGTCTCTGCCATGCTGTGTCCTAACATCACACACATAAAAAAACATCTAAAGTACAGGCAATTCACACACGTCTATGTCACATCACTAAAGGAAAATGATGGATTCAGCTCTAATACTGTTACACATGTGACACGTACAAGGCAGAGTAGAGTAGTAGAGTATTCAAACAGGTTTTCAGACAATCGAAACCTCTTCAGATGCAGGAAAAGTACACGTTTTGATATTAAATACCGGAATATGAAGCACACTTAAAAGGCTTTAATTTTCTCCAAAAACCACAGTGCGCCTTATAATCCAGAGCGCCTTATATATGGATTAATTATGGTTGTGTTTCGTGACTTTTTATCTCATAATTTTGACTTTTTAGGTGATCATTTTGTCTTTTTATCTCATAATTTTTGCTTTTTATCGTGTCATTTTGACTTTTTATCTCATAATTTTTGCTTTTTATCTGATCATTTTGACTTTTTATCTCATAATTTTTTCTTTTTATCGTATCATTTTGACTTTTTATCTCATAATTTTTGCTTTTTACCTGATCATTTGGACTTTTTATCCCATAATTTTTGCTTTTTATCGTATCATTTTGGCTATTTTTATCATAATTTTGACTTTTTATTTCATAATTTTTGCATTTATTTCGTAATTTTGACATCTTTATCTCATAATTTCCACGTTTGATCTCATGAATTTGACTTCGCTTAATCTGCACCTTATGGAATGTCCTTTGCAGTGGGAAATTTTTGTATCCATCTATCTATCTATCTATCTATCTATCTATCTATCTATCTATCTATCTATCTATCTATCTATCTATCTATCTATCTATCTATCTATCTATCTATCTATCTATCTATCTATCTATCTATCTATCTATCTATCTATCTATCTATCTATCTGTCTGTCTGTCTGTCTGTCTGTCTGTCTGTCTGTCTGTCTGTCTGTCTGTCTGTCTATCTATTTGTTAATATATGATATAATATAATCATATATTGCTGTATGTTGGTTTATATATGCACTACTCTTCCATACATGGGAATATATTTTGGAATATAATGCATTATATTTCTCAATATATTGCCATATATTTCTTAGGTGAAATAGATGTTTCTTCAGCTAACGCTCAGTAAATGTACAAAGTAAATTGTTTTTGGGTGTGAGCAATGCAGCCTAATGAACATATACTTTATTTCCCACACACAGGTACTGACTGTTTGTGAGTCTGTGAAGTACCCCCATTATCTAAATGACACATCTTGATCATTGTTACAATCAAACAAATTAAATTAGCCGTATCATTAAATCGGGGCTATGTGGTTGTGTGTGTGTGTGTGTGTGTGTGTGTGTGTGTGCAAAAGGCAGAAAAACTTGTGTGTAAAAATACTGGGTAGGAGGGTATAATTAAATGTGTGTTTGTACCATTGTGCAAGAAGGCATGACAGTAGTTTTATGTGTATCCACTAGATTTATATATGTGTGTGTGTGTGTGTGAGCATTTTAATGACCAGAAGAAGAGTGACAGTGTGGGTTTGTGTACACACCTTTTTTTTACCCCTCTCTTTTATTTATTTTTTATTCAGTGTTGTTGTGTAACATTAAAGTGAGTCACCGAACCCACATAGTAGTTTGTTAAATCAACAATTAATGAGTAGCAAGGATAAAAAAAAAAAAAACCCTCAATAAAAGGAGTCAATATGGGGAAAAAAACAGCAGGTGAGAAATAACTGCAAGGTACGGAAGAGAATGTCAGTGATAATTGTGGTTGAAATTATCTGTTTTTTTTTTTTTCCTCTGCACGTTTCTCACCTTCGCTTTGTTTGTAGAAAGCGGAGTCACTGCCGCAGACGCTGCCATCGTTGTCGTTGCTTCCCTCGTGAACGCTGCTTTCTGGACGGAGACAGACAGTGAAATGAAGTCTTCAGATAAAAGCTTTCCAGCTCAGGCCTGTCACACAAATCTAAATATTCTCCTCATATCATAATCATACCGTATAATAACACGGCGTCACACTTTCCTGAGCGACATAAAAACTAGGTTAGACTGCACACACAATACAACACAGTCTGTTTTTGTACCCTTGTCAATTGTATTGTTTTGTTTTGTAGTCATTTCTATTGTGTTTTTTTCCATCTTTATTTTGTGTCTATTTTCCCAATTGTGCATGAACACCCCCCCAAAAAAACAACAACATGACAGTGGAAACAAAAAACAAAATGACATTTCATCTGATATTTCACAGACACATAACACAAATACATATTGTTGTGTTATGTGGCACTGTTGAATGTTTTATTTAAAGTTAATTCAGGTCAAGTCCACTGTGTGTTGATATATGTTATTATTATTATTATTATTATTATTATTATTATTATTATTATTATTATTATTATTATTATTATTATTATTATTATTATTATTATTATTATTATTATTATTATGGATGATGGATGTGTTTTATGTGTATGTGTTTTTAGTCATTGTGTTTTATGGGATTTGAATGTAAATTAAACTATGTGTTGTTGTCATTCTTGGGCAGGTCTCCCTTGAAAAAGAGATAATTGATCGCAGTTTCACAAACCTGGTTTGGTTTGGTTTATGTGTGACCCCTAGTATGTGTGTGTGTCCCCAGACCCTGTTGAGCCGCATTTTGTAATAAACGTCCAAAATGTAATAACGTTTTCATTTCATTTTGTCATGAAACCTTCACTGTTTTGGAATACATTTTGTTGCATTTCTATTTCCAAAATATATTTCAAATATTTTAGTGTTTTCTTATATATTTCAAATTGTCCTAATGTCTAATATGTCTAATTACCAGCCAAGACATAAACCACTTGGAATGTTTCCCAAACAGCTCCTTGGGTTTTAATGCTACACCACTGCTGCTCCAAAATGTAAAAACTTATTACAAAATGCGACAGTTTATCACACGATAAAATGAAAAAGTTATTAGATTTGGGATGTTTATTTCAAAATGCACTGTTAGTAAAAAATTCCACAGTAAAAAAGAATAAAATAAGTAACTCAAGTGATCAGTAAAATGAACAAAAATGAAGATTAAGCTAACAAAATAATATGTAACATGAACAAAGTGAGACACTGACACTGAACTGAACACAAATGAAGGAAAATAATAAAATCAAAACATAGAAAAATAAACAAAATAAACTCATACATATTCAGAAATGATATGCTTCACAAACTCATCCCAGGGGCCAGACTGGACCCTTTAGAGGGCCAGATTGGGTTCCCAAGCCACATATTTATCACTTCTACCCTAAATGTAGGGACCACTATAATGAGTGTCAACCCAGGTGGGACTTGAACCCACAATCCCCAGCTCCGGAGGCTGATGCCTTATCCATTAGGCCACTGGGCCTCTATTAAAAAAAAAATATATAATCTGTACAAGATTAACAAACTAGTGGTAAATGGACTGCATTTATATAGCACTTTTCCACCTTCATGGTGCTCAAAGCGCTTCACATTAGCCTCTCATTCACCCATTCACACAAACACCAGTAGGTGTATATAGGTAAGTCCTACTGGGGGCCTTAGTCAGGGTTCAGTGTCTTGCCCAAGGACATGTGGACAGCCAGAGTGAACCGCCAACCTCTCGGTCATTGGGCGACCCACTCTACCACTGAACCACAGCCGCCCTGTACAATCATATCAACATAACAAACATCCTCTTCCCTTCTGTGTCTGTATTGGTTTAGTTTTTACCACCCATACACTTCCCCCTCCTAACAATACTGGAACCAATGGTGCACACTTACAAGCTTCACCTTCATTAGCTGTGCGGTGTGGGACAGGTAACACTGGGGTGGATCTGGGAGAAAGGTTGTGACACTAACTAACTAACTAACTAATAAACAAACTAACTATTTTAAACATGTGAAAGGCAGAATTTGAACCCAACTCGTTTGTCATTGGACAACAACATTAACGCTACCAACTAAACCACAGACATCTATTGGTTAATCTATTTTAAATCTTACATTTGTCAATATTTAATTCTTTATTGCTCTTTTATTTCTTTATTTTTAAAGCAAATAGACTGTTAATTTAACATAATTTTACAGTTTTACTTGCTTAAAACAATCAAAATGCATAATTTCTATAAACAAATCTGCTTTAGTTCATATACTCTTTCTGTAAAAACTACAGCTATATTTTATTTAAATATTAACACAAAAGTCTTCTCAAATTAAAAACTTTGCATTGTATTTTCACTTCCAGTTTTTTTATGTTACAATTGTACAACTTTTTGCTGTTAATTCTAGTATTTATTATTTATGTTTTTTTTTACAGTGCAGCACACCATACAGTGTAGAAAATACATGTTTTTGTCGTCTAATGAAATGTAATAACCAGCCAAAGGATCATTGGGGGATGTTGCTACACATGGAGTTGATCAAACAGAAAAGCCAGACAGGAGACATGTAAATATGCAAAAGAAAACAGCACTTCTGTTACTTTTTGATGGGGACTTTAAAGATTACAAGGTGGAGAGGAAAAGGAGTAAAGACGGAAACTCAGAGACGGTGTAGTGGTTACACAATCCCCTCCTTCCGTACCATATATTCCCTCAGCGGCCCATTAACTACTGTTAGATACCTCTCCTGTCGTTCTCATTTATTGTGGCTTTCTCTTGAGTCGTGCTGTAAAAAATGAAGCTTACATGTGGACATGCACTTTATTAAGAAGACAAATTGTCAAGATGGTGCAAGAGAGCAATCTGACACACCACTGAGGTGCGATAAAAAAACACAAGGAATATGGAAATAGAGTCATTTTTCCATCTCATCTGCCTACAGGCAGAAACCTGAACATCTGAAACTACAGCGCAAGTCTGCCAAGGTTTGGATCTGGATGTTTTTAACTTATTTGGTCATTAGCAATCATTTAGAGTAAAAAAAAAAATAAATCCTTTGTCCTGTTTTTAAGATATGTCCATTTCAATATTCAACCACGTATGACATCACCCTGACATTATGCGACGTTGCACAACGACCAAATTTCACATGTTAGATCTAATGTTAAATATGAAGCACAAGATATTATCAGATTTAACAGAATATGTCAATAAGCTGTTTTAAGATGAAGGTCATGAATGTTACAAATATACCATTGGCTTGACGTCATATGATGTGAAAACATGACGTCATGGAACCCATATATATATATATATATATATATATATATATATATATATATATATATATATATATATATATATATATATATATATATATAGAGTTCATTTGCAAAAACAGATAACTCCATTTTTCATTTTTTTCAGAAAATTGCATTTTTTACTCTACATTCCACGTAATACTCATTGATTTGACATATTATTTATTCAATTTAGTGGATCTTACCAAATGAAATAAATAATATATCAAATAAATCAGTATTATCTGTGGAATGTAGAGTAAAAAAATGACATTTTGTGAAAAAAAAGAAAAATGGAGTTATCTGTTTTTGCAAATGAACTCTTCATATATATATATATATATATATATATATATATATATATATATATATATATATATATATATATATATATATATATATATATATATATATATATATATAAACATTCCAGGACCAGGACTAAAGGGTGGGAAGAGGTTTATGAACTTAGGTTAGTCAAAACCACAAACATCAACAAAAACAAATACAAGCAGTCATTTTTTCTTTCCCTGTGATGGCAGCAGTAACACCGCCAGCTGTCAAATATGTTCTACTTTTCCAGCTTCACTTCAAGATGAACTGCTGTTTGTCAAAGTACTGTGACGTTTTAGTGCAAGCTGTAAGAGTGCAGCCGACAATCATAAACTCTTACAGTCCTTCACTGTGACATGTGGTGACACACAGTGGCTCAACAAGAAAAGATTAGGTTAGATGTTTGTTGCACATCACACTCATTTTAAGTCTTTGTATCGTGTGTACTCGGTGCTTTAGATGAAGTGGTAACCTGTCCACGCTTACAAACACATTCTGGCCTCATTATACTTTTGGTCGCTGTCAAAAATCACGGCTCTCCCAATGTCAAAAACTTAAAATACACAAATAACGTATGTAAAAACCAGGATTTATTTCCAACACAACCAGGAAATAATAATTTTCTTTTCCATGGACTAGACGTGTTGTGGAAAATCATCATGTGCTAGCCTAAATCTTAAGTAAATCCAACATAATTCAACTAATAATTCCATTAATTTAGATTTAATTATTGCGTTTTAATTGACTTAATAAAATCAATAGATTTTAATCAAAGCTTAAATTCACTTATTTTAATTATCATTTTGTTGCCATCATTTATTTAAGTCGCCAGTATACAGTTCTAACATGTACTTCTTTATATTTCAGATGTTCTTTCTTCAACAATGGAAGATGAAAGAGAATATTATATGAATAAAACAATTTATGTCAAGAAATCTGTATTTTTTCCTATGTATAGAGACTTATGGCACATCCTGTATAAATAATATCACATAAAATACAAAAAGGGTATCATGGGGAACCTTTTAAAAAGGCAGCAACACAATGAAAAACCACACAACATGAATTGTAGAGTTAAAGGACCAGTCCTCCCAGTAACAAACCTCTCTTATATACTCCACCCATCTGTCATTGTCGGGGTTGTCTCACTCCGACTGAAGCGGTGTTCAACAGAGCTGTACTATCCTCGCTTGGTTAGACCTGAATTATCGTTTCTGGCAATGTGGATGAGGGGACAATAGGTGGGGAAATTACCTGCAACGCCTCAGGACAATGTAGACACAAAAGGAACAGTGTCAAAAGAAAGTGAGCTGCAGACAAAACCATGAAGGGCAGCACACACACAAACACCAGAGAAGAAGAAACTGATGCACAAATACACAGACCATTAAAGGGGGGGGGGGGTGTGTGTTTGAAACATTTTTTTTTTAGCCTAGCCGTTCTATCCCTATTTATTACATGTATGGGTCTAGTGGTGCTTCATAGTCAGGGGAGGCGGGGCTAAAAGGTGGTCTTTCAAATCCTCTGTATGCAATAGGACGATACTACAACCAAGCAGCATAGTCTTTAGGATGATGTAGTTAGATGCCAGAAAGTCTGGAGAAAGTTAGGAATGACTAAAGAAAATGGTGGATTATGGAGCTGAACGACTGTTGTCACTACTGTAAAAAGAATTTAAAGATTACTGTATTCTCACATTCTTCACTCATCTATTCTATTCTATTCTATTCTATTCTATTCTATTCTATTCTATTCTATTCTATTCTATTCAGATGACGATACGTTCTTTTACATCGTGTCAAAATAAAGGAAAGTAAAACATAATTACATTATTGGCAAAGTTATTATATTCTCTCGTCATCCTCACTAGGGTCACAGGGGTCACTGGGGTCTAATCCAGCTACAATGGGAAAAGGCGGGGTCAGAGGTCACCCTGTATGAGTCTTCAATTCATCTCAGGGCTGAACATATATAGACAAACAATCACTGTCACATTCACACCTATGGGTGATTTAGATTAACTAGTTAACCTATCAGTGCATGTGTTGGGATGGTGGGAGGAGCCAGAAAACCCACACAGACATGAGGAGAACATGCAAACTCCACACAGAAAGGTCTGGTGTGGGACTCGAACCAGGGACCTTCTGTCTGTGAGGCATAAGTGCTAACCACTGCAACACTGCATTATCAATTTTTTTTTTTTTTTTTTTTTTAGTGTAAGGCCAATAATGTAATAACCTGCCAATAACATAACACATTATTACATTATTGACTTTATTATGTTTAAAATGAGCCCAAATTATGACAATATTGGCAGTTATTATGTTTTGGGTTGTAGCAATTCCCCAACATTGTTTTGTTTGTCATTGTTTATCAGTCACTGCTGTTAATCACCAAGTCATAAAATATGACAAGACATCTATGATACAATGACTAGTGCGACAAAAACAATGATGCATTTGTTGTAAATTGGCCCAGAACGCTGCCTTGTCACCACACAGATGATGGAAAGGCTGACAGTGGTGGTGTGTATATGTCTGCCACGTTCACCCTCCAGTCTAACTTCATGTGCACGCCACCACCGCACTGCAACCTTTGTTCCTCAGCACTCACTCCTCTGCCGCTCAGGGAGTGGTGGAGGGAATCATTCAATATTGCCATGGTAACTGCACAGATGACAGCAGCGGTGTGTATGAGCGTCTGAGTGTCTGTCATGTACTGTAATGTGTGTGTCTGCTTGTATTTCTGTCTTTATGGGGACATTAATGTTATTACACTGTCACACTATGGGGACCTCTGACACCATGGGGAGTAAAACTCATGTCCCCACGAGGGTTAAATATAAGATAAAAATATAATATTGGTCCCCACTAGTAAAAGTATGTATGTATGTTGTAATATTTCTTTTTGTTTATGTCTTTGGTTTTTCTGTTTTCTTTATATATATATATATATATATATATATATGAAATATGTTTTAATGCAAATTTATGGAAATGATTTGGTCCTATAAAAACATTAAGTTGTTTTTTATTTTCTGGAAGTCCCCATAAAGCATGAGGGAAATCGATGCAAAGTGAAAGATGTATTTTTCAAAGGTTTGAAGATGTCTTTACTTTTTATTATTTATTTATTTACTTCCTTATTTTTTATTTTACTCTTATTTAATTTTTTATTTTATTATTATAAATTTTTTAATTTTGTACTTTTTAAAATGTATTTCTTGAAAAAAATAGATGTCTAGTTGTTTTATTATAATTTATATTATTTAATTTTGTTGGAAATTTTATTTTCATTTATTTTATTTTCTCTTGTAATAATTTTTTATATGTAACTAAATTGATTTATTTTTTATGTTTTCAATGTGTATTTATTTTATTTTATTTTATTTTATTTTATTTGGGTGTGTGTGTGTGTGTGGGGGGGGTTGTACTCACTACCCAACAGCTACTTTAACTACAAGTGATGATTACAAACTTGGTCCCCATGAGTCATGGACACCAGTGTGTGTGTGTGTGTATATGTGTGAAACAGAGTGGGTAAGGTTCATTACTTTGACGATAAAACAAATTGGACAAGATAAAGTAACAAGTGAGTGATTGAACCTGTGGCTGCTGTTACAGACAGGTGTAGTGATGCTTTATTACAGAATTAGCAGCATCATATGGACTCACTGCCCTCCACAAATACACACTTAACTGATAGATTTGACTGAAAGCTTTCACAAATGCTGCCAATAAATAACCAATCACTCGCTATCATGCCTGCTCGTCACATGTGGAAACACACCCCCCTTTTTCTTTTTTTTTTTACCACTAACCTTTATATTCATTCTCAGTTGACAATACTATCACAATAAATTATATTAAAGAGCTTTTATGTTGAAATGTCTTCACTGATTCTTCATCAAACTGAGCGTTATGGTGCGTTTCCATCACTTGGTACAGTAACAACTTGACGTCTCGCTTTAGGCCCGGGGACATTAAAGTATGCAAAAAAAATCCTCGAGTAATACAGTAATAAACACAAAAATACAGTAAAATGCACTAAAAATACAATAAAATACACTAAAATGCACAAATATACAGTTGCAAATAATAAATAAATAATTATTATTTTACTGGTCTGGCCATTTTTAGATCATATTAGGCTGAATGTGGAACTGAACTAAAATGACTGACACTCCTGCCCTAAAGTATGCAAAAATGCCTCGAATAATATACAAAATTAAACAAAAAAAAAGTAAAATGCAGTAAAAATATGCACAAAAATACATAATAAATAATACTTATTTTTACCAGTCTGGCCTTTTTCAGGTCATATTGGGCTGAATGTGGCCCCTGAACTAAAATAAGTTTGACACCCTCTCGTTATACTTTCATTTTCCACTGGAGGTAGGCAGCCAACTGGTTGTCAAACTGACACAGCATGAAATGTCATTTGACTAATTCATGGTTTTGTGGGTTGCTGTGCCTGTGCAACCAGTGGTAATAATATACCTTAAAATGTAATAAATGAGTACATTAAATAGACATAATATAGGTCAGTCTGACTTGACTATAAGACTGGAACGTGATTATATAACATTCAGCTAAAATGCATCTATTGATATAAAGTATTAAGGCAGACAATTGTTAATATAATAATAATGATAATAACAATAACAATAATAATAATAATAATAATAATAATAATAATAACAATAACAATAACAATAACAATAACAATAACAATAACAATAACAATAACAATAACAATAATAATAATAATAATAATAATAATAATAATAATAATAATAATAATATTGTATTCATGGTTTTAAATTTCATCCTTCTCCGTTGTTATGACTTGAACCGGCGCCAAATTTTGTTCATTGGAAAACCCCCCAAAAACTGAGTATCATTAGTTAAATTTGACTCATTTGGGCCATTCTCTTTATTTTTTCCACTTTCTTAGCTCTGTCAGAAATATTAGGTGATGTTTATTCCCTTCATTATGAGCCTTGGTGTTTCCTTTCATGACTATTTTTTCTCTCAGTTTTATTGGATTGTACTTTCTTATTCCTATTTACAGTCCAGCTTCATCCCTCAGATTTCTTCTTTTTTTTTTTTTTTTTTTTTTTTAAATTTGATCTTATTGGTCAAATACTCAACCAGCTGCCAGACAGACATCCACTCTTTCATTTCTGTCTGGAACAAGGTGAAGGGCACTTTTATCTTTTGGTCTGGACAGGTAATAGACTGTGTTGTGGATTTGACATCTATCATCTATCATCTATCTGCAGTTGATTTTGCAAACACCTCTATCTCACACACACACACACACACACACACACACACACACACACACACACACACACACACACACTCACACAGCCTTGTTTTCAGTTTTGCATTCTTTCAGCTGCCTGGTCCACTACTTGAGAGTCAAGGCTGATGTATTCATTCTGAATAACATCATTACATTTACAAGTCTGCATCTCCACTTATCTGATCTACAGTAAAGAATGAATATCTGGTACAGACTAGTGTAACTGCAGAATGTGATTCAACCAACAGTAGCCCTGTTTACATGGGAGTTTTTATTCCTATTTAATTCTGAATAAAAAGTGAATTTCACTTTAAGACAGGTGTGTCAAACTCATGTTTTTTCAGGGGCTACATTCAGCTAAATTTGATCTGAATTGGGCCGAACCAGTGAAATAATAACATAATAATGCACAAATAATATCAACAGGTCAACAGGTCTCACTAAGCAACTCCTGTACACTTCACCTACATCAGGGGTGTCAAAGTCATTTTAGTTCATGAGCCACATTCAGCTAAATTTGACTAAAGTGAAGCCGAACCAGTGAAATATTAATATTATAAAACATAAATAATGTCAACTCCAAAAATGTCTCTATATTTTAGAGTGGGGAAAAAAGTAAAATTAAATAATGAAAAGGTATACGTTGACAAATTATATGTTCAAACAATGTGAATAACATGAAAAAAAAGGAAAGAATAAGCTTAATTTTAACAATATTATGCTTCTATTTATCATTTCCACATGTTCATTATAACTTGGAGCCCATAGTGGATCAAATACAAATACACAAAATATTTAATAAATGATGGTTTATGACAGATTATTCTTAAAATTGCACTGACTTCTCTTTAGGTTCTTCATATTTGTTCAGATTATTCAAACATTTTGTGAAATTCTACTTTGTTGTACTGTAAATATGTGAAAATATTTACATTTACAACGAGAAAAAAAAAATTGAGTTGTATTTCTAGATTATTCTTATTGGATTTTACTGGACTGACCCACTTCAGATTGAATTGGTCTGAATGTGGAACCTGAACTAAAGTGATTATTATAATATCTATTTTTGCATTTCACAAATTCATCCCAAGGGCCGGACTGGACCGGATTTGGTCCCCGGGCCTTATGTTTGACACCTGTGCTTTAAGTTAACCACATAAACACTTAATTCCAGTTGAAAATGATAATTCTGAATAAAGTCACTGATTTATTCTGATTTTAATGATAATTCCTCTGACCGTGCAGTGGTTAGCATTCGTGTCTCACAGCAAGAAGGACCCTGGTTTGATCCAGTACCAGACCTTTCTGTGTGGAGATTGCATGTTCTCCCCGTGGAGCAAATGGTTTCACAGGAGTCCTTTGATGTCTTTAATGTTTTTGTGTGTTATGTGTTACACTGTCTATGCAGCAACTTCTCTGCACTCTAAACCAAATTTCTCCCTAGGGAGACTAATAAGCTAACCTTGAACCTTTAACCTCCAGCTCATAAAGCCCAATTAACTAGAGCAGAATACAGCCGTTTCCATGGAAACCACTATTTGGAATTAAAATCAGTGCCCCCCCCTCCCTAAAAAAAAATCTGAAGAAATCGCTACTGGCTCTCTGAAAATTCGTCAGAAGTTGCTAAATTGCGTCGTGATGTCATAAATGATGTAACCATGACATATATCAACACTAATTAACATGTCCATGTAAATGGTAAATGGACTGCATTTATATAGTTCTTTTCCACCTTCATGGTGCCCAAAGCGCTTTACATTAGCCTCTCATTCACCCATTCACACACACACTCATACACCAGTATGTTTCTAAGGTTCTGTCAGTCGTACTGGGGGCCTAAACTAGGGTGTCTTGCCCAAGGACACTTCGACATGTGGACAGCCAGAGCCTGGACACGAACCGCCAACCTCTCGGTCATTGGGCGACCCACTCTACCAACTGAGCCACAGCCGCCCCCTACCTACCATGTAAACATGAAGGAAATAGATTTAATTTAGAAACATTTCAGAATTAAAAACCATCATGTAAACGTAGCAGGTATGTCTCCATGGGTTCATTTCATACAAAAGTAAATCTGTGAGTTTTGAAAAATGGAAGGTGGTGCGAATCTAGGAGCGAGTGAAATAAACAGATGCCAAAAAGATTGAATATGTGAAGAAAAAAGAACAAAGTGAAGAGTATGAGTGTATAAATCAGAGCCAGTAGAGCTCCACTTTAGAGCTAACATTCCTAAAGTGCCAGCAGCAGCAGCAGGAGGAGGAAGAGGAGGAGGAGGAGGAGGAAGGAGGAAGGAGAGTCCAGACGGTTTCCTTTCAATTACAATGCAGCATCTGGCAGAACTCACAGCCTCATAATATTGTCCTCAGAACAACGGCAGAACCGACAGGATGCCTGTTTACATCATAACAGGCTGGGAGGTAATGGAAAACAAACAAAGCAGCACCCACTTCATTCATCTCTTTAATTTAGGCAATAATAAAAATGAAGCTTATTCACTTTTTCCAGAGACGCCGCTGCTGTAAATTAAATGTGCTACAATATGAGCTCAAAGTCCTATAAAGTGGAGTAGTACTGTACGTCATTATAAAGCTGTAGTCTTTATGAAATTAAATGTTTCTATCCACATTGTCCATTATATATTCTACAATATGAGTGTGTGTGTGTGTGTGTGTATTCCTTGTATTCCTATATTTATGGGGACATTTATGTTAACACAGTCACAGCATGGAGTATATATAAACAAAGGTCCCTACTAGTAAAATATAAATCTGTGAAGTACTGTATGTAATTTTATGCCAATCATGGCCCCTATAACCTTGGGCTGTCAAAATGAACGTAATTAAATGGAACAATAGTTTTGTTTAAACTATCAAAGGTATTGAATAAACATGTTAATTGCAAGTCGTTAATGGTATGATATAAGTATCATTATTTCTTTTATTTATTAATTGATTATTTTTATTTTATTCATTCATTTTTATTCATTTATTTTTAATGTTCAAATTGTTATCATTATTATAATTTTTTTATTTTATTTTTTAAAAACTTTACTTACACTCACAACCCAATGCTACTTGATTACAAACTTGGTCCTTATGAGACATGGAAACTAGTATGCGTGTGTGTGTGTGTGTTTGAATGCAGCAGTTAATTGGTCCCAGGGCAAACATGGCCTTTAAAGTTGAAATAATGGAAGTGGAATAAAAAAAACCAAAGTGCAAAATGTCTCCACTATAGCTCCATCTATTAGCATTTCATTTACATTTCACATAATAAAAGTATTTCACCTGCATACTGTAACGGGTTTCTGCTCAGACTAATCTTTCTCACACAGGAACCTGGGAATGAACAACGCAGCCGTCAGACGACCCTTTATGCATCCCGGAGCAGCAGAAAATGAAAATGTTCTCCACGCAGTCAGCAGCAGCAGCTGAAAATGCCAATCCAAACACACGCTATGATGTACATACTAAACAAGAAATGAACAAAAAGCTTTTGCAGTGCAGGCATAAGTGGAGTAAATCACACCGTTTAAATGTGTAATGTTAAAAATATTGCAATATGATTGTTGTAAATTTGAATACTTATCCCATTTAGAGAGGAGGGCAAACTGTGGAACATCAGCTGCAGTTGTAAAACATTCATAAACACTCCATGTACACAGACATGAGCACAAAGTGTGGGTAATTTCTACAGCAGGGGTGTCAAACTCATTTTATTTCAGCGGCTGCATTCAGCTCAATATGATCTGAAAAAGGCCAGATCAGGAAAATAATTATTTATTATTTATTTATTCATTATTTCCAAGTGTATTTTAGTGCATGTTATTGTATTTTGTGTATTTTTTTTGTATATTAGTATCTTACTAGAAGATGTTTTTAGTGCAGGGGTGTCAAAGTCATTATAGTTCAGGGGCTTCATTCAGCCTAATATGATCTGAAAAGGGCCAGAACAGTAAAAATATTATTAATTACTATTTATTTATTATTTGCAAGTGTATTTTTGTGTATTTTAGTGGGGTTTTTTTAATTGCATTTTAGTGTATTTTACTGTATTTTTGTTTCATTTTGTATATACTAGTGCATTATTAGAGGATGTGTGTCATGTGACCCCTTAGTAACCTATCACAAAAATACCTTAAAACAGTGTAAGACATACATATCATATATATAAATGCATGAGCCTCTATTATAAGCCTCTATTTCTTCACCTTTAAAACAGTGTAAGACATAAATATGACATAAATCACATGGTAGAAAGACAATAACCCATGAGCCTCTATTATAAAAGACATATATAAAGTGACATCAGGGTCATGTGACCCCGAAGTAAACTAACAAAACAATCCTTAAAATAGTGTAAGATATACACTATATCATAATGTTTACATCTATGTTTCCCTGAAGATGTGAAGAACATCAACAACTTGACACGTCTTAAGAAAAACAAGTGAAATCTATCAGTCTATCAGTTTGTCATTTGCACATGTGCAGAACAACTTACATTTCAATTACAAATACACTAAACGTTAAGTAAAAGGCAGAATATTTGTAAAATTACACTTCCTCCTCTTCAGATATTCCAGCGAGTTCATATTTATTTAGGTTTTTGTAAAAGGATGGTTAATTAATATAAAGATTTTCATGTAATTAGATGTATTTTTTTACATTAACATCTGTAGTTTTCATTATTTATAGGTAATTTTGATCATATTTTACTTTACCAATTAAGATATAATTACTCTGGATGTAGAACCTGAATTAAAATCATCGTTACACCTTTAATATTTTATTGTTATTCACTCTACGGGCCAGATCGGACCCTTTGGCGTACCAGATATGACCACCGGGCCTTATGTTTGCCACTTGTGTTCTACAGAGTCAGTTACATCACAACACCAGAGTGACCTGACCCATGTAAGGGTTTGCTTTTTGGTTGCGCGACAACTCTAGCTGTGGGCTCCTGTTTAACATTCTGCCCTCCGATCCCTACAGATAGTACACTGCACTCTGAGTCAGCGGGCTTTAAAGTCTACAAACACTGAAAAACAGAAATGGCCTGATCTGTCTCAAGTACTTCAGCTGCAGTACAGTCGGTTTATCTATCAACATGCTTTACAGAGGGATTTGAAATAAGTACAAATCCCCAACAAAAGAACAGTAGAATGGGACAAATTGTTAGATTTTGTTGTGATATTTAGTTTGTGTTTGGGTATTTTTTTTGCAGAGCAGAACCACGGCAGACTCAAGGTCACTGTCTGCACTGTCCTGGCAGTAACTCGGTGCATTAGCCTGATTTAACCTTCACTACTGTAGTTTACTGTTGAAGGCTGAGACGGCATTTGGCTGGATGACAACTCATCAGACCATAAAGCACGACTTGCTTCATCAGGGTAAATGTTGTGTTGAACGCGCTCTGACACATCTATTTTGTTGGTTTAGTAACAACATCTATGCAACAATACTGGTCCTGACTAATGAAAAGCAGTATTTCATTAGACTTTATTTAATTTTGTCGCCCTCCGTAGCTGTAAAAATGGCCTCGCAAAAGGACAAATGGGTCATTCCACATGCCGCATTGTCCGCACTATAGGATTAAACTGTAAGGTGAACAGTCAATGAATGGTTTATTTTAGATTTGTTTTTTTTTTTTAATATGGGGAGCTTAAGTCTCTGCCCCTTCCTGGAGGATCATGGGGCCTGAGATTGGAAAATTAATGAAATAGAATCACCCTGAATCACATACATGTTGTACCTCATAATAAATGATAATTATTGATGTGCATTAACTGCTATCATATGTGAATTTCAGAACACTTGTCAAATGGAATCAGAATTTAGCTTGACTTGCTCCATTCACTCCCATTCAATTTAATTTTTACAAGCTAAGCACAGATGGATCGGAAGTAGAGCGGCGTGACTTAGCCTCTCCATATAAACTGTGTAGATGACCCTGTTCCTTTTACCATAGTTTGTCGAATTTTAACTTTTTAATTTGTTTATTTGAGCTTGGATTCATGGACATTTTATGCTTTTCAAGATGGACTTTTATTGATTCTCTTTGCACTACAGAAGAGACTTTTACTTTCAAACATACACTATGCTGGGCTGCGTAAAGGAAAAGGAGGACTTGTTGAAGAAAAGCTATGCTTGAGTGGAAAAGGTTTTATGAGTGTATTCACAATAACTCCTAACCTTGTTGAGTTGTAACAAAACACACTCTTATTCCACTATATCAAACATTAGCATATTCACAACTGTCAAAACGGTTCAGTTATAACATAAAACACACAATACACTGACTTTTCTGTTCAGTCCTTAAACATACACTGTAATATTATGGTATGTACAATATTCTGCCCCTGCTTGTGTGTGTATACTGCTAAAAAAAATTGCTAGTAGGTGATCATACATATATTTTGGGACTGCCCGGGTGTGTTTGGATACAGGAAAAATGTTAAAGAAGAAAAAAATTGTAAAAAGAGAAGTCTCTTTAAATGTGTTGTTTTATATATATATATATATATATATATATATATATATATATATATATATATATATATATATATATATATATATATATATATATATATATATATATATATATATATATATATATATATATACCAGCTGACAAGTTCAATGTAGAGCAGAGGTATATTTTTAAAATACCTTACTACTGATTTAAAAATATATATATAACTGTTAATTGGAAAAGGGTCAAATCACCAACCATAACAGAGTAGAGACAAAGACTGGAACATGATGGAAAGAATGACAGTGCCGTTATAAATAAAAAAATGGCAATTTTTGAGCAGAGATGGCAGATGGTTGAAGAATACTTGAATTAATCATTTTGGGTTGTTGAATTGATTGACATCCATTAACCCTAACAGAGGGACCTTTAGAAGCAAATATATGTTGTATATATGTATAAATTTTGTAAAACTGTAAGTATTGAATTTGTTGCTATAGTATTGTATGTCTGTGAAAATAAGTCTATTTAATTTATTTAAAAAAAAATCTCCATTCATATGTTTTGTCTCAGATCTTTGTTTGTTATTGTTCCATTTTAATTGGAAGAAAATTAAATAAAAAGTAAAAAAAAAAAACAAAAGAGCTTTTTTTAACCAGCTCTTTGATGATCTTCCTGGTCTTATTGGACAAAATACTCAGGAAAGCTGACTGTGATTGGTCTCCACACTATGTAGTCTGACACTTCTGTTTATCATCAGTGTCATCATCCTCTACAGTTTCAAGGTTGATATTGTGCTCTGGTTCAGGACATCATTTCCTGTCCTCTACACAGATAAAGGTAATATTTCAGACCACCAAAGTACTGGAACTGTAGGAGAAAATGACTGTCTACTCTACAAGTTCCCAATTGTCAATCAGGATGACATGACAGACGTGTTTACTAGACTGGTTGTCTGGTAAAGTTCTGTTTCATAATTTTTCCCAAATACCAGCTTCACATGTTATTAACTTTTGTGTTCTTGTCTTCTGTCTGAGTGACTCCAAAAAGACCGACTTGGGCGTCTTGAAAGGTCAACTAGGTAATTTTAGCAATTGTGTTACTCAGGGAAAACAGTATAAAAGACTTCAGACAAACATTCATGCGATTTGCTGGAAGTGTGTTTGTCTGATTTCTATGATATTGCAATATTACAATAAATTATTTATTACTCATTCAAAGAGTATGTAATTTTTGGTCTCAAGAGTGCTAATTAATTAAATATGTCTCAGGTCACATCCTGTACATTACCATATTAATGTAGTACAAAGTTTCCACTGTTAAATTTAAGACTCTTTAGACCTTTGTAAGACGAATTACAACAGAATTGAATGCCTATCTCACAACCGTAATGGCAAAAACTTGTGACTCCTAGAATTTAGGGTGGGAAAAAAAGGTATTTCTTGGTTATTTTGAAAATGTTAAGGGTAACTTCCGGTTAGGTCATAGAGGACTTTTATTTTGAAGAGTAACTTCCGGTCCTCATATCAGAGAGAGAAAACAGTTAAAACAGAAAAAGAAGTTGAGCTAAGGATGAATTTATTGTTTTGTATGATGAAGATACAACGGTACATTTGTGTTGAAGTTAAAATGTAACTGAATACTTTGTCTAAATGTTTTATTAAATAGTCATTGCACCTAGCGAGCTAAGCTAACGTTTACCATTAGGTTTCAGTTAAGCTTATTATTGCTGTTTGCTAATATGAAATGTACCGTATTTTTCTGTCACGGTTTTTTCATAGTTTGGCCGGGGATGTGACTTACATGCGAAATTATTAACACATTATTATATAATTTTACATGTTATTATCACACTGACAACCACAAGATGGCACTGTTGAACATGAACATGTTCTTTATGCTATAGCTATCTGAATAACTGTTAAAATGTTACGTTCACATACCAGACACGTTCTCAGTTTGTTGTTTATACATCATATAACGTTAGCTGAATGTGTGATGGTAGCATACTCTACACCTATTCAGCCTGTTGTTCTCTATTTTATGTTTTGATTTTAAATTGCCTTTGCCAATATGAAATGTCTGCTCTTGGTGTTGGATTTTATCAAATACATTTCCCCCCAAAATGTGACTGTTTTTTCCTTCTTTATTATGCATTGTCTGGCTGGTGCAACTTATATTCCAGAGTGATTTCTAGTCCTGAAAATATGGTAAGTGTTTTGTAATTACACATATTTACCTCCATGAAGGAGGTTATGTTTTTATGTTTTGTTTGTTTCTCAGGAAGATAACTCAAAAAGTTATGGACGGAGTTTGATGAAACTTTCAGAGAATTTTGAGCTATAAAGGTCAAGGTCACAGTGAAGGTCAACAGCTAAAACACATAAGCGTTGACATCTCAGAATCCAGACAAGATAGTATCAGGCATTTTTTTTGCATTCACTTTGTCTTATGTTTAGACATCAGATGAGATAACACAGATAGGCTCCATGACTTCACGTTTTGATGTCATATGACGGTATATTTGCAAAATGTATTACCTTTATATACTTGTGCTGCTTTACGGAGGTCTGCGCTCTCTGAGTGCTCTAGTTTTCCTGTGTGCTCCCTCGCTCTTATGGTCGATTTAAAGATTTAGTGTGATTAAATCTGAAAGTAAAGTGTCATCCTTCATTCAAGAGGGAAGGGGGGGGGGTGCACTACAATCCGTTAGGTGTGCTGGAAGAGGGAAACATTTCAAATATGCAGGATAGTGGGCCTCTAGAACCAGGGTTAAGAACCACTTGTCTGTTGGGGTAAATATTTGTAGTTTATATCTGTAGAATTTACATTGGTATGTTTTGCATCACTTCACATCTTCTTATTCTGTATATTCCAGTGATAGTTTTAGGTCATATTTGCATATTTTTAAGTACAAATGTTACAACCTAACTCCTTGAAAGACAGTTTTTTTTTTTTTTTGCCACTGTAGGAACATTATCATCATGCGCTTCAAATCTTGCCCCACCGGGTACAAAGTACATCATAGTTTTTTCAATGCTGTTTGATTCTCTGTATTATCTCCAGACTTCCACACATCTTCAAGGACATCCATGCTTTATCAAACATTAAAGTCGACGGCAGCTATACCAAGCTTTTCTCTGTGTGTTTCACAGGGAGAATAGCATGTTTGAAGGTGATAATATGTTTGAACAGTTTTAGAGTCAGAGAGGTGTGGGAGCCTCCCGCAGACTTTCGAGGCGATGTGAAAGAAAGCACAAAGAAAAAAAAAAAGTAGAAAAGTGGGACAACAGTAATCTTCATCTGAAATGAATGAGATTTAGGTGTCAAAAAATCCATCATTTTTACTTTTGATTCCTTATAACACAGTTATTGTGCTGCAATTCATGGTGAATTTTATGATGCTATACCATAAAAGTAGACTAGAGAGGTGGAAAATGATGAATGACAATTACACTGAGGGAGAATCTTTTTTTATTTTACAAAGTGTGGCTGGACTGTTCAGTGAAAAAACCTATAATAATCTTGTGATGAATTTTAGATAGAAGCAGAGAAAATCATTGGAATATAATGAAGCACAGAAAAAAGACAGAAGATGCTTCAACAGTGTTAGTATTAACTCCGAGATAGAGCTGCACAATATAATGTTTGAGCACCGACATTGTAATGTACGTGTACCTGCAATTATTATAAATACATTTTTTACATTTTTAATTATTTGTCATTTATTTGTGTATATATATACATATATATATATATATATATATATATATATATATATATATATATATATATATATACATTTCATTTAATATTATTTTCTTCTTTTTATTTATTTATTAATTCAATCATTTATTTATTTCAATTAATTAATTTTATTTTATTATTTATTTATTTATTATTTACTTGTATTTTTTATTTATTTATGTATTCATTTGATTATTCTTAGTTAATTAATTAATTAATTAATAAAAGAAAACTGTGTAAATATAAAACAGTAATGATTTTCTCATTTTATTTTTTGTCCTAACTCCATTTGCCTTTTCAAGCTGCAGAATTACTGCTATTAATAGGACATATTTAATATTAAAAGTTGTGCAGTCACCACATATGCTGATTTTAGTTCAGACATTTTCTGCTCCAGGCTTTTATTACCTTTTTCCGGAGCTGCAGCTGTTTTCTGTAACATCTAATGAATCCAGTTTGTTGACAAATAGCATCTCGTCCACTGCAGGCTCAGTGTTTTTAACACCACAGTGCACAGCTCATTCTATATTAATATATAACTAAACATAACCGCAGTGCACATTTGATTAATTTTCTGCTATAAGCTGTCAAAGGCATGAATTATTAATTTCAGCCTAACTCAGATCAGTGCTTGTCGCCTGCCGATCCACTTAACAAGGTGCTTGGATCCACTTGGAAAAAGGGGATTTAGCCTTGAGAGGCAGTATAGTAAAATCATCAGCATTAATATAACACTTAAAGAGTTCATTTTAACACATATGAACATATTTTTTCTAAAAAAACAAAAAAAGAAAATTCCATTTCATCTGTATGTATATTTATTCTACGTTTCTTATTAATAGCAGAATATTAGGCTCTATGTAAATGATCCTACAGAGTAAAATCATCAGTGTTAATATAACACTTGTAACACTAAGGGCTCGAACAAGCCCGGACTGGCACACGGGAGGACCGGGACTTTTTCCCATTGGCCTGCCTGGCCTTATGGCACTTTTTATACATCCTTTACATCAGACCTCCATTATTCCACAGTTGTAGGGACAGTTAAAATATATATTTGTTTAAATTAAAAGAGAATAATAAATAAATAATAGTAATAAAATTTAAATAAATGCATAAAGCAGCAGAATTAAATAATGTTAAAAGTAAAAATGTAATTAAAAGCTTGGCTAAGAAGGTAGGTTTTCAGTCTACCCTTAAAAATATGAACACTGGCAGCGGACCTCAGATCCTTAGGTCGACTGTACAATAAAAAATACAATAATGTACAATCATAAATCCATTTAATTCCTCAATTTTCTCACTTTGATGAATTATTTGTTCCTTTTTTGTTGCCAGCTTTGTGGTAGATTTACCGACACTTCATCCATGTTTAATGAAAAATACAAACTGTCTAGAGTCCACACATCATCCAGGTGTCACTTTTCGCCTGCACTTATATGCACAAACATAGCACTATTAGTTGCAGGTTGTGCAGGAACAGGACGAAATGATGGACATGAAAATATAAACGGTTCCTTCCTCCTGCTGGTTTGAAGGTCACACATTTTCTCTGGGGATGTGATAGATGTAAAACAGTCACATCCCTCTAACCCACTGTCACGTCTACTGTGATTTCACACTGTATGGAGGAGATTTAACTTCGGGATTCACTCCTTGGTCATAAATTTAAAAATAAAAAAAGAAACATTCTTTACAATGACACATTTAAAGGGAGTCTATATTTCACATATGGCTGTTATCCATTTTATGGGACTATTTTATATTCCTTTTCTATATGTATGCAACATGGAAGGTAGCAGCTCCTGGGGTACATATTAAAACGACAGATGCACAACATATATGTGACCCACCACCACAAAACCAGGCATAAGTGTCTGGAAATCAAAACTGAGTTATCTGTGTAGCTTGGTAGAGTGGAAACTAAGGTTTAAGATGGTGAAAAAATTATGTTTCTATCACAAGTAGAACCAAAGTTATGGTCATTTTAATATCCACATTTGGACATATTTTGCAATTTGCATATTTTTAGATATTGTCCGTTAAAGTTTTGGACTGCAACGCATAATAATTTGTATCCGATTGACACAAATTCTTCACAGATGTTAAAGGACACTCTGATGGACATGTCACAGAAGTTTTATATATTATAATAATAGGACAGAAGTGTGACGTATTATAATCATTTGGCTTACACCATTGGACAGAACATTCAATATAAGCTTTTACCTCGTACCAAACACTTGGGTGTTTACCCACGGAACGGAGATCGGTTTGTTCGGCGAAAAGAGGTGGAAGTCGTCTTTGTCTTTGCTCAGCAATCCCTGAACTTTTGTCGCCGCTTAAATAATTGATTCAATAAACACCTTTATTGATTGGATTTCAATGTAATGACCACAGGAACTGAAAATAGTGGTGTTAAGGTACCGTGTTTTGATAAGGTGTAAACACAAATAAGAAATCACCTTCCAGCCTAAATTTGGCTGTAGCTCTGAACGACTCAGCGCGACTTATGCCTGGTTTCGTGGTGGCGGGTCACATATATGTAGTTTGAGCATAAACATCGCAATTTACGTGTGTGCTGTGGGGCATTGACAGAAACGTCGACTCCTGTAGCACGAGTTGACTTAAATTTGGAGGAGTCGACAAGTCACATATTATTCTTTCTCTCCCTCTTCACGTAAACACAGACCAGTCAGACCTAAACCAGAGGTTCAGTTTGTTAATGAGCAACATCTTTATCCAATTGATTTTTTCTAATCTAATGTTGATTTACTTGTTTACTGAAGTCAGATCTTATTATGTTCTGCTCAAATGAAACCACAGAACATTTGATAAATATCACAATATAATCTATTACTGTCATCAACACCTTAGAACTGTTGACATGATTCATTATTTGGAGTAAAAGCAGATTTATAAGGTGATTCTTTGGTAAAATTAAAGGAGGAGGAGAAACAAGGAGAGGAGAAATGAGGAGATACAAGAAGAGGAGAGAAAACATGAGGTGAGGAGAAATGAGGAGAGAAATGATGAGAAGAGAAATGAGGAGAGGAGAAACGAGAGGAGAAGTGAGGAGAGGAGAAATGATGAGGAGAAATGATGAGAGGAGAAACGAGGAGAAGAGAAATGATGAGGAGAAATGAGGAGAGGAGAAATGAGGAGAGGAGAAATGATGAGGAGAAACGATGAGAGGAGAAATGAGGAGTGGAGAAATGATGATGAGAAACGATGAGAGGAGAAATGATGAGGAGAAATGATGAGAGGAGAAATGATGAGGAGAAATGAGGAGAGGAGAAATGATGAGGAGAAACGATGAGAGGAGAAACAAGGAGAGGAGAAATGATGAGGAGAAACGATGAGAGGAGAAATGATGAGGAGAAAAGATGACAGGAGAAACAAGGAGAAGAGAAATGATGATAGAAACAATGAGAGTAGAAATGAGATTGATTATTTGGAGCAAACGTGGCTGTATAAGGCAGTTCTTTGGGAAAATTAAAAGGAGTCTAATTTTTCCATCTTATTTTGGTTTCCTTTGGCCACGTTCACAGCTTGTTGTAATAAAATCAGATATGTAATAAAACAGGAGGTGGAGGAATGAAAGAAACAACCAAATATTTTCATATTAACACACAACATGGAGAATGGAAAAAAAAAATAGGCCATAACTCATGGGAAGGTTTTCCTAAACAATAAATCAGAGCTTCTCTTGCACAAACCATCAATATCTGACAGAGGTTTAACATACAGACACACATACACAACATCTATATAAAAGACACGTGCACATAAAACCCAGAAGATCCTTAATCACAAGCAAAAGCAGCCAGTGGACGATGGGCAGTTAGTGTGAGTGTTAGAGAAGAGGAAGAGGTTTAATCTGTAAGAGCTGATGTGAGCTGGGACATAATCCTCCCCCCTGATGATGTAAGAGAGGAGGAGGAGAGAGGAGGAAGAGGAGGAAGAGGAGAGGGGAGAGGAAGAGGAGAGGAGGGAGGAGAGGGGAGGAGAGGAAGAGGAGAGGAAGAGGAGAGGGGAGGAAGAGGAAAGGAAAATGAAACTGTAATTTTTGTAGTATGTATGTATGCATTATATACAGTATATATATATATATACAGTATATATATATACAGTATATATATATATATATATATATATATATATATATATATAAATTATATATATATATATAATTAATGAAAAAGTGAATAATAATAAAAAAAGTGACAAAGAAATAGACTTTTTAAAAGTATCATGATATTATATGGTGATATCCTCATATTGTAATGTTTATCCTATCACCAGTTTCTTGCTAACACTCACTGCTACAGTTCTGACTGATACTGATTTTCCCACATTTTCTGTTCTTCGAACATTTTCTATTCTTCGAACATCACTTCATCTATACTTCGATAAAATAATTTACAGTCACCGTAGGAGCATTCTGCTAGAGAATGACATTTACATTTAATTATAATATTACACAGTGGCTCGTATACACCCTTTGTGAATTCGTCAACGTCCTCTCATGTCGCTGTTTTCCACTTTTGGGTCGTCTGACCTGATTTATCCCCTCTCTGCTCTCTTCATCCATTTAATCCTCCGTACCAGGGTTTGAAATAATGCCTTGTAGTCGGCCTCAGAGACAGACTGATCATGTTGCAGCCTGGTCAAAACATTGTTAGTGGATAAAAGCTGCTGTCCTGCAGGGGAACAATCCACTGAGGATGGAGAGTGGACAGAGATGCTGCAGGATTAACGGGCTACAGTAAAGTTACGCTAGCAACACTGAAAATTATACTTTTAATCCAGACTGACACTTTACCAATGTCCAAACACACAAGTATTAAAACGGCTAATTAAATAAAAAAAAATATAATCCAATAAAATTAACAAGTAAGAATAAATGAAGGCAA
Organism: Siphamia tubifer; assembly: GCA_020466265.1. Lineage (NCBI taxonomy): Eukaryota > Metazoa > Chordata > Actinopteri > Kurtiformes > Apogonidae > Siphamia > Siphamia tubifer. Next base: position 33,964,090 of record CM035802.1, on the reverse strand, counting down.
AAGAATGTGAAGAGAAATAAGGAGAATTGAGGAGAGGAGAAATGAGGATTAGAGGACAAACGAGGAGGAGAGGAGAAATAAGGAGAAGAGAAACAAGGAGAAACAAGGAGAGGAGAAACAAGGCAAAAGGAGGAGAAAAAAATTTGATGTGAGGAGAGGAGAAATGAGAAGAAATTAGGAGAATTGAGGAGAGGCAAAATGAGGAGAGGAGAAAAAATGAGATGTGAGGAGAGGAGAAACAAGGAGAAAAATATAAGGAGAAGAGAAATAAGGAGAAGACAAACCATGAGAGAAGAAATTAGGAGAAGCAAGGAGAACAAATGAGAAACGAGGAGGAAAAACAAGTAGATGAGAAATGAGTAGAGGAGTAAAGCTTCAAGTTATTTTAGCAACATTGAAAACGATCCTTTTAATCCAGACGGACACTTTACCAATGTCCAAACAGACACAAGCATTAAAACGGCTAATTAAATTACAAAAATGTAATCCAATAAAATGAACAAGTAAGAATAAATGAAGGCAAAAGAACAAATAGTGACAAGCTGTTGCCCAGTCTAATCACGTCTGTGGGTAACGGTGCATGCTAGTGAGACGGCAATTAAATCAATCAGCAGGCAAGTCAAAAGAAAAAAAAAATGTGCGAAACAAAATGACGGATCATTTAACAAAGCAAACTAATGAGCAATCATGCGAGCTTGTCTGTGCAAACTCACAACGTCCAACGAAAACCTTGCATCTTGAATGAAGCTCTTATTTTCCATTTGAGGTGAAGTTAAATTAGAACCAGTTAGTAGAAGTGTTTTATCACAACATGACATAACATTGCGCAGACACACAACTCCGCACCACAATCAAAGTAGAGCGCGATAATTAAAGGATATTAATAAGAATGGATGGGATGATTGTATGCGTGGGGCATTAAAAAATGATGGAAAAAAGACATTTTCTGAATTTGGTGCACAGGTTTAACCTCAAAGTTTTACAAAATAAATTCTAAAACACAGAAGGAAAATTTCATATTTTAAATGTTATATTTTCAAACATTTTCTGGGTTTCTGGGGCATAATGAGAATGTCCCCACTGAGCAAAGTTACTTTTTTATTGAATATAAAACAAATAAAAACAGCCAGTAACCACTGTTTTTTCTGCGAAAATAATCATTTATCTCTTTACTTTAACCTTAATATGAAAAAATATTTTCACTATTTAGAAAATAGCACTATTCAATTTTCTCCCCTAGTTTTGTTCAACCCCGTAACAGGACATCAATCACACCCTATTTATAAATAATAGTTTAGTCCAACTTCCTAAGCATCCAGGAAGTGACATCACTGAAGTCTTTTCCCACTCAAACTGTAAAGACAGGTCAGTATTATTGTACTTTATTAACTATATTTCATTATTCTTATCATCATATTGAAATTGTCGAGCTCAACCTTTCAACACTGTTACAATTCTAAATTATATTTAGTAATTTTGTGGGAAAAACTAATAATTGTCTTAGAAAACTTCTTTAATTTCTTGTTTTCCTCATGCTTTTGAATGCTCCATAACCTAGCTAATGTGGCTCTATGGCTATTTTTAGCTCAAATCTTCAACCCCGTAACATTCAACCAGTGTTAATTTCATCAGACGAGACCATACAAAATATGTTCGTCGACGACCCTTTAACGAGACGAGACAGCTGTTCTAAAAACAAGATGAAAATGTTTGAGCTCGTCATAAACACTTGCTAGTTTTGGATTGAAACACACAGACCTACCAATAAACTCCTGAAAGATGTTATGACGGATTTATTGATTACATTTTAAATGTTTTCATATCGTCTTTCTACTGTATACCTCCATTTTTCTGTTTAATCAGGTTTATTTGGGTTATTGTAATTTACTATTTAGAATATGTTATAGCACATGCACAATATACTGTATATGCTTTCACACTAGTTTTCTACTGTAGACCTTCATCTGGTAATAGATAATTGTTTTGAATCATTGTACTATTTTTTTGTGTTGTATTATTATTCAGAAGGTTTTATATGTACAGTATTTGGTAAATTGTGAACTTCAATTTTTTATTTCATTTCAATGTGTTTGCTCAGGTATAAAGGTGCTGTAGTGTTTTTTATGTGTGGCTATTTATAATAAATTGAAGAAACACTGAGGATTTATTCATTCAAGTCAATTAAATCCGACATAGAAACAACATGTTAGTTGTAGAATTCAACTCAATTGGAATTAATACACAAGAATATTCCTGAAATAAATAGAAAAAGACTGACATGTTTGGACTAATATTGGACTAAAATACCTTGTGTTAACGTCTGACTAAAAGTAGACTAAAATGTTGAAACTCTTAATCGTTTGTTTGTTATGACTAACAAAAATGATTTGTGAAAGACTAAAAGTGACAGAGACGAAGAATAACTAAAATGAAAAATGGGAAATAAAATTAACAATGCATTCAACCCCATAATGAAAAAACACTGTTATAGGGGTTGAAGTTTGGACTGTTTTTAAGGTAACCTCCAGTGTGCACCCAATTCAGAGAATCACCCAAGACATGAAGTTACCTGGGAGATCTGAGAGAGTGCCTCTTTCAATTATGTGCTTTCGGTACAAAGTCTTCAAAACCTTGGCGCTGCCGAACCTCTTGAAGCGACTCTTCACATTGTTGTAATACCATTCGAGGGATTGTGTCCTCAATATCCTGCAGATAAGAAGACGGAGAGAGAAAAGACAGGAAGATAAACATAATATTAAGTGTTTTTAATGGACTAAAAAAAACATCAAGGGCTGTAGAATGAACAAAACTACGGAGAAAACATGATGTTAAGTAAAAAAAAAAAAAGATGCTGGCAGAAATCTGCATGGTGATAATTAACGTCGGATTATAACAGTGACGCCAAGCCAATATATATGTGTCGAATCTTTTGTTCCGAAAAATGTAAATCCACAGAATATATAGAAAAACAAGCAAATCACAGACTGATCATTTCAGTAACTACATATTAATTTCAAACAATTACCATTTTTATTATACTTGAAATGAAAGCTATTTGCATCGCTATTACCTAAAAACTGCAGAATAATTGCACAGGAAACTCCATGGATATTACTTGAAATAAGCGGTCACATAGGATTATTACCAAGAAATTACA
>CM035802.1:33740933-33953433 GCA_020466265.1 Siphamia tubifer | reverse complement strand
AAAAACAGATAACTCCATTTTTCGTTTTTTTTTTCAGAAAATTGCATTTTTTACTCTACATTCCATTCAATTTAGTGGATCTTACCAAATGAAATAAATAATATATCAAATAAATCAGCATTATCTGTGGAATATAGAGTAAAAAATGACATTTTGTGAAAAAAAAGAAAAATGGAGTTATCTGTTTTTGCAAATGAACTCTTCATATATATATATATATATATATATATATTTTTTTTAATGTGAAAGAAACAAAAACAAAACAGTTAAATAGGGTGTCCATCCTTGCTCTGTGATGTTACTTTGGATGTGATTTAAAATGCTTCCTATATTAATCTATGTGGTACACCTCGCAACAGTTTAGAACGTTTGCTCAAAACATAAATAAAACACAAAGATAGAACTGGGACGGTAAGTTGTCACCATGACAACCCAAAAGTGAGGTGGATGAGTTGTATTATCCATCTGACAGATCTACTGAAAATGAGACAAAATTTTAATGTGATGAGAAATCTTGCCGAATTACATCTGGTCACACCCCTAGAAGTAAAAATATATGTTTTACCTAAAATTAATTGGTATTTGAATGAATTAATGACACATTTATGTATTTAATTCCAATTTTAATTAATTAATTAATTAATTAATTAATTAATTATTTTATTATGTACAGTATTTATTTATTTTATTTTGGCACTTTTTTGTGCTTCATAAATTATTAAACAGTAGATGTGTATACTTTATGTAGGGTATGTAGCATGACATTATCGAATTATGCTGCATTTCGTAATAAAATTCTTGAACACATTTTGTAATAACTTATTTCATATTGCAAAAGTTATTTCAAAATTAAGGTGTTGCCCTGTTTTTTTTTTTTAGAAAATATAATAATATGTTTTGTCATAAAACATTGCAAAACTGTTGAATAACACATTTATGTATTTAATTCAATCTTTATTTAATTAATGATATATTTAGTTCATTATTTAATGATGTATTTATTCATTTTATTTGATGACATATTTAATTCATTATTTAGTGATCTCTTTATTTATTTCATTCTGACACTTTTAGTCTTCCCTAACCTTTCTGTGCCATTATAGTATAATATAAAAAGCTTCTGCTACAGTACACACTCTTTTGGCAGAACAGGCCGAAGGACACAGGACAAAGTCGTAGGTCAACTGATAAAAAGCCATTGAAATTTTCAGCCAACCTGGACGCAACCTCACTAACCTGTCGCGATGATTTAATACAGTGTCTAGTTCAGAGAAAGCAGGAAAACAGCTCTCTCACTGCAGCGGCCCTGCACGTAACCTTTTCAAAAGTAGCTGGATATATATATCGATCTTGTGTCTGTGATAGCTGCTAAGATAAACTGGAATTTCAACATAAAAGGAGCTCATTCTGCATAATTAAACAATTACAGATGCCCTTGTGTCTTTTTGTTACGGAAATTCTTTATTGATGTACACTAACGCATGCGACAGAGACTTTTTTCACCATATATAAAGGTATAATATGTGTAAAATAACAACAAGTAAGGCTTTCAATACATGAAGATGAGAAGCCACATCCTTTTGATATCTACGTCATGATAAGAATTTTTAATATAGAGTCTCTTGTATGATCTTAAATTTTCAAATAATACTGTGATTTTTGTTTAGTAAATTTCCCTGGTGTTATTTTGTGTTTTATTTATCTGTTTCCTTGAGAATAAATGTGGTAAATGTGCTGACTTTGATCATTGAAGTTGTGCGATGGTGAATGTGCATCAATGTCAATGTGAAAAATGTGACATCATTTAAAAAATTGTAATAAAAATACTAGGCTTTCCAACCTTATTCAATTTTTTTTCTGATAAAGACGACTACTATAGCAATCTATGTTAACATTTTGAAGGACGTTCAATTGTGCACATGGTGAACTGTGGCCTACAACATCAATTTTTTTTGGGATAAAATGAAAAACTGAACACAATAAAATGTGTTATTTCTCACTCCTATCAAGATACAAATAAAATGCAGTGGAATGTCAAAAACAGGGGTCAGTAATAGTCACAAAAAGTTTAAAACTTTAATTCCTGTGGTTTATAAAAAGTATCACCATTTTTGAGATTTTTGTCTTTTCAGTCATATTGTGGAGCAACCAAAGCAGATAGAGCTAATCTGAGCATATATTCTGATTTATGGGAAAAGTTATCCATGGAGACCAAAAATCTAATATGTAGGTCAGATAATAGAGGAGCAGTGGACGCTTAAATTTGGATGAAACACTTTTTCTTAGTTACGTCTGGAGGTTAAGTTTTTGCTGGTGTTGGTTTGTGTACAACATAACTCAAAAACTTATGGATGGATTTTGATGAGATTTTCAGGGTATGGTGGTAATGAGGAGACCAACAAATTAGTAGATTTTGGTGGTGGTGGTGGGTGTGTGTGTGTGTGTGAGGGGGGGCTGCCTTGGCGGAGGTCTGCGCTTCTTTCCTAATTATGTATGTTTTACTTGTTCACATATCATTGCATGTTTGGAATATATAACTAAAGTGTAAATAATTTGTGTCCACTGCAGCTCAAATGTGTTGTCTTTCTTAGTAAGACATTTACAGTAACCTCCTCCATAGTCACAACAGGACACTATTTTATTTGTATGGCCACTTCACTTACCTGTTCTCTAAGAAGTCTAAATTTAGGAGCAGCTGAGCTCCAGGCAATTTAGTCTAGGGCATCCTTTCCTCCCACTATCTTTTAAGACCTAGAGCTGTCATCTTTACTTTCTCTCTCTCTCCCCTTCCCCTCCTGTCTTCTCCAACTTTCCTCACTTCCTTTTTATCACCCTGTTCTCTCTCTCTCTCCAGGCCTTCACCATGCAGGGTGTTACAGATGAATGTGTCAGCAGCCGGTAGAGTCGTGGCACAGTATGGAAGACTGGAAATGAGTTATACTGGGACAAAATACTCTCTGACAGAGCATGTACGGAGGGACTACAGTGAGTTACAAAGCTCTTTGCACATTATGCATTTTCCTGAGGCAGTAATTTGGATTTTTAAGGTGTAAACCTGGCATATAGCATATACCATTTTATATTGGGCTTTAAATCTGTGGCTCAATGAAAACAGTTCTACACCCTTATATATTCACAGTGTTTCCAACAAACATTAAATACTAAATTATATTTAACATTAGCTGAAAGGATTCCGATACAGAAACTTTCCACAAAACTACTGCAATGACACTTTACTTTCCCCTCTCCCTCTCCCTCTCTCTCTCTCTATATAAAATATATATATTTTTTTCATCCATTTTTTCCTTCTTTCTTTAATTTCCTTCGCAGTGGTGTGCTGCGATTGGCTCTGGCTCGGGCAGGAAGTGGTCAGGGGGTGAAAGTGGCTCGCGGCCCTGGCTTTACAGCGTCCTCCACCCGGACTTTGCTGCTTCCCAGCACGGGGAGTACATGGCGTGTGTTCTTCACCACCACCCACTCACAGGGTACTCACTAACTCGCTCAAATTCCCCACCTGGATCACTGCTCCTTTTCAACATCAGACCCTTTCATTGTTGAACAAACTTGTCGTGCAGATTGTTTCATTTCCTCACGCACTCGACTGAATCCATATTCATATGAGACGTCTTCAACAATGAGCTCATGTTCACAAAACAAGAAGGTAAAGTAGGTAAGCAGAAGTGTGTGTGGAGTGGATGTAGAATTGGACCAAGCCTCTTTTCTGGTCTTCTCTGCTTCACTGTCTATGGTGGGTCACATTTTTTGGTCGATGGGCGAAAGTCTGTGTGAGAGGGGTGGGGGGACTTGGCTTCAGATTGGATCATAAATCCAGCCTAATATCCAGCCTATAATCTATGAGTATGAATATGTTCTACTCTACCTTTGGGAGAGTAGAACGTATTACAATTAAGTATCAACTATATTCAAACAATGATGACTAAGGCCAGTTGCATTATAGTTATATGTGACCCGCCACCACGAAACCAGGCATAAGTCACGCTGACCCGTTCAGAGCTACAGCCAAATTTAGGCTGGAAGGTGATTTCTTATTTGTGTTTACACCTTATCAAAAAACGGTACCTTAACACCTCTATTTTCAGTTCCCATGGTCATTACATTGAAATCCAATCAATAAAGGTGTTTATTGAGTCAATTATTTAAGCGGCAACAAAAGTTCAGGTATTGCTGAGCAAAGACAAAGACGACTTCCACCTCTTTTCGCCGAACAAACCGATCTCCGTTCCGTGGGTAAACACCCAAGTGTTTGGTACGAGGTAAAAGCCTATATTGAATGTTCTGTCCAATGGTGTAAGCCAAATGATTATAATACGTCGCACTTCTGTCCTATTATTATAATATATAAAACTTCTGTGACATGTCCATCAGAGTGTCCTTTAACATCTGTGAATAATTTGTGTCAATCGGATACGAATTATTATGCGTTGCTAAGGACTTCCTACCCCAAAACAGTCCAAAACTTTAACGGACAATATCTAAAAATATGCAAATTGTAAAATATGTCCAAATGTGGATATTAAATTGACCATAACTTTGATTCTACTTGTGATAGAAACATAATTTTTTCACCATCTTAAACCTTAGTTTCCACTCTACCAAGCTACACAGATAACTCAGTTTGGATTTACACACACTTATGCCTGGTTTCGTGGTGGTGGGTCACATATGTGATTATTTAATTTTTAAGAGGCTCTTGTTCACCTTCCTGTCAAAGAGCTGCTTTAATTTGCTCACAATTCTACACAAAATGCTATTAAACTAAAGTGGAGCAAATGCAGTGTATGAAACAATCAGGTTAAGACAAGAGTTTGGTTCCCATAACAGCTGTCCACATGTCACATTATTTGCTACTGTTCAGTTGTGAATGTGGGACATTTTAGGAAAAGGCTCTGTTGAAAATGACACCAGATATAGGTCACGTTGATGTATGCTTGTGTGTTCATGGTATGTTTTTACAGCCAGAAGCATAGGTTTACAGACCTTTAGTTTGGATGGAAAGCACATATGGGAGGTGAGCTATATAATCAGTTCTCAGGCTCCTGCTGCTGCACAGCCCTGAACACCTACAGGAGCATGCAGAGAAGCTGAGCTCTGCAGCAGTCCAGTTATGTGGGAAATCTAGAGGCAGAATAGGCTGTGGTTACACTTTCCAGCACTCAAGTTTTCCTCCATCTGGCTGTTCTGTGTGGATAATGAAAACTGCTGCTTCCTGCAGCCTTGACCTGACACTGAGAAATTACAGAGATAAAAAAAAACCCCAGGAAAAACAAAAACAATATCATTAGAGGTTGTAAGAAGCAAAAATCTTGTAAAGCAAATACATTCATTAAATGTCTTTATTCGAAAATGACATGGTAATAGTAATTAATACTTAATAAGGTGGCATCACTGACTTTCTGTGAGGTTTTTTTCAGGTCACTGTGGAGTAGGAACCCTGGTTTTATCCTCTTACTGACAATAAACACCTCTGCCAGGAAATGAAAATCCACTGAAATAACAGGATTTTTAGAGATTACACAACGCTGCACAAGAAAGGGTTTTTTAAAAAGAAAATGTAATATCATTTCAATGGTGCAGAATACAGAGGATGAGGGCACTTTTAAGTGGTCAAGTTGGGATTTTCTATAGTATGAGTAAGTCATGCTCCATTCTTTTTGATTGATAGTGCAGATCTTTCCTCAACGTTCTGGAGACTTAGGTTGTTAGTGTTGGTGTGGTTGTGGATTTGGGGAACCTTCTCCAAAAAAACAACCTTTATTTTCCACATTTTGTCGACGATGACAAAGTGTGTGGAAGACTTATGAATGTGGGTGGACAGCTTAGGGGTCTTCCAACTAAAATGTAATTCACATCACCCCAAAAAGCTTAAAAATAAAATAGTTCCACCTGGTTTTACATTAATATGACTTAATGCATGTCAAAATGTCTACATGATGCACCTAAGCTGCAGGAAATCTTGCATAATTTATTCATCAAGATCCACTGGTCCTGCAGAGGTGTGCTTTTGAAACATATGACTCATAATTCCTGTTATACAGTTAGATGTACAGCTGCACGATATTAGAAAAAAATTACATTGCAAGGTTTTTTTTGGTTTTTTTTTTTAACCCTGCGATATATATTGCAGTATAAAAAACATAACAGCTGTCAGCAGTTAAAAAAATTAGCTGTCAACACAGAACATAGTATCATCAGTATCATTCTTCTTTAGCTGGAATAATTAAATAAAATAACAATTAAAAGTAAATACATTAAACATTCTGAGAGAGTAAACCTCCGCCAAGGCAGATGAAGGTGGATGAAGAGAGGTCTGTTATGTTTTTGCTGTTAATTAGCAAGATAACTCAAAAGGTTATGGACAGATTTTGTTGAAAATAGATTTTGTTGATGATCCGGAAGAGATCCTGGATTCTGGATCACTTTGAAATTTTACATTGCGGTAAATGGTAAATTTCAAGGTGATCCAGAATCCAGGATCCCTTCCAGATCATCACCAAAATCTAAACATTTGTTCCCTGTGACACCCCCAATATGTCATGAAATGTTCATCAAGATCCATCCATAACTTTTTGAGTTATCTTGCTAAATAACAGACAGACAAACAAACAAACAAAGTCTGGCAAAAACATAACCTTCTTGGCAGAGGTAATTAATTAAATAATTAATAAAAAAAAAAAACCCTAAAAAAAAATATGAATTAATACAAAACATAAATAATAATAAATATCATTATATACATATATATATATATATATATATATATATATATATATATATATATATATATATATATATATATATATATATATATATATATATATATAAATAAAATAAAGAATTGCAGGATCTTTAATGCGACCATTGCATTAGCATTCATTGCAATGTCGATGTTCAAATAACATATTGTGCAGCTCTAATTCATCCACATTCACCACTGGGTGAAGTGCCTTGCCCAAGGACACAATGGCGCATGACTAGCACAGAGTGGCATTCGAACCGCCAACCCTCCAGTTATTAAACGAGCCACTCTCCATTACCTCCTGCTGTTGTGCAGCTCTAGTTACATGTATATATGTATAACGGTAACGGTAAATGGATTAGAAAATACCAAACCAGAAAACAAAACAGGACATTGGGTAAAGGTCATTAACCTGATTCAAACCCAAGACATCCCACACAAGTCACATTGAGAAAAGGACAAACAGAACAACAGGGGAATAGCATCCAGAAGCTGCCAGAGTCCAATGTACTGAGGTGTCAGTCTGAACAGGCTGTTAGGGAGCACTGGGAAGAAACCTGACAACACCAGAGCCTATGTGCTGTCACCTGTTAGACAGCGCAGAGGGAAGCAATGGAGCTGAAACTGAGGGCGGAGAAGGAAAGGGAAAAGGAAATGTGGATAAAACTGAGAAAAGATGCACAGGGGGGTCATGTGATATGTGGAGAAAAAGGTCATCGCATTCATTGGTGACACGGAAGCAGGGTATATGGAGGACTTGTTCCCCAGAAGGAGGCTGCACAATATTCTAAAAAAACTGACATTGAGATTTTTTTTTAAACCCTGCGATGTATATTACGATATGAAAAAAACATCCTCATGAGTAAATAACAGCGAATGGTCAAACTGATGAACAGTTGACACAGGATGTATGTTTTAGTGTCATCCTTCTTGTCGCCGAAATAATTAAATAAAATAATTAAAAATAAATAAATAAATACAAATTACATATACAATAAATAATCAATAAATATATTAAAGTACATTTAAAAAATACTGAATAAAAATAAATAAACAATAAGAAATTACATTAATTAAATTAAGAAAAATTTATAAAAATCTCAAAAATAAAAAATACATAAAAATAAATGAACAAAAAATGAAATAAAATTTATTAAATAAATAAGAATACAGTATATCCAAATAAAAAGTAAAACAAAATAAATGAATAAACAAACACAAAAAATATTAAATAAATTATAAAAAAATAGATGAATAAAAATAAACAACTAATACAAAAATTTTAATAAATAAATAAAACAATAAAAAAATATATCCAAATAAATAATAGATTAAAAATGTAATAAAAATAATTGAGGACCTGCCTTGTAACTATTGCAAACACGTACATTATGATGTCGATGCTCAAACAATATACTGTGCAGTTTCTACCCAGAAGCTATTTTTAGTAGACCCCTTTTCAAAGCACATCCCCAATGTAATCCATGTGAATCGATCCTCAATGGAGAAATGGGAAGAGCTGGAAGACTGTTTCTGTGACTGCAGTCGCCTTTTAAGTGTGTGTGTGTGTGTGTGTGTGTGTGTGAATTGGCCTTCTTTTCTGATAAGCTGTGGAGCTGAGAAAAAAAACACTTTTATCCTCTGAAGGAGAATATGGTGCAAGGAAACAGTTTTGGAACAGATTACAGAAGCGCTGCGAATATCAAAGTTGGACATTTTTAACATGCGCCCGTCGATACAAATGACCTGTACTGTGACACGAGGAGGTTTTTGAGAGTCAAAAAGTTTCACTCACTTCCTTTTTGCTGTCACAACTTTTCCCGATAAGCAACAGAACGTTCTATAGATGAAAAGATTCTGAGCAGATAAAGCCCAGATCTTTGGCTTTAAAGCTTTTTCCATCAGTGTATCAGTGTTTGTATCAATAAAAGAACTTTACTTTTTCATACTAGAAAGAAAGTATAGTTCTGAAAACATCAGGTGAGGGTTGTGAATCACTGAGACTAACTCTTAAGGATCATATAAAAGAACTGTGTTAGGAAGAAATTGAATTTTTTGTCGTATTGTAGAAAAAAAAACACTACTGAGGTAACTTTTCAGACATTTTGTAAATGCTCTGAATGATTTAAAATAGTTTGACGCTGCTTTTTTTTTTTTCTTTTTTTACACTGGGGAGTTTCCTGTGTAAACTAACGGATTGTCTTATTAGCACAGTGGTTCTCAAATCCAGTCCCTGTGGCCCAGGTGGTCCTGCATGGGTTAGATATCTCTCTTTTTAAAAAAAATAAAAATCCATTTATATTATTATTCATATTAAAATAAATACATTTAAAAAAAAATTTATAGATTTTTTTTTAATTAAAAAAGAAAAAATACATGTATATTATTATTCACTAGGGGTGTGATGAGATCTCGTCACATGAGATCTCATGAGATGTAATTTGGTGAGATTTCTCGTGGTGTTAAAATTCCGTCTCGAGAGATTTGTTATCCAGCAGCCGCCAAAATGATGTCGTAAAACACAGGTTTTACTATTGAAGACGCCTCCGCCACTTTCAAAATCGTTTGTTTGGCAGCATTTAGGGTTCGCAGCAGAAATGATAAATGACAAGATAGTGACTGATAAAATGTCTATTCATATCATTTGTAATTTCTTAAAATCTCGTCTCGTCTCGATCTCGTGAATCCAATCTCACGTCTCGTCTTGTGAACTGACTGTCTCGTCACACCCCCATTAAAAATATTAACAAATTTAAACAAAACTAAATTTGAAAGATAATTTTATATATAAATATATATATGTATATATATATATATATATATATATATATATATATATATATATATATATATATATATATATATATATATATATATATATATATATATATATATGTCTCAGTTAGCTTGTTGTACATGGCATGTGGTACTGTATGTTATTCACCGTGGTGGGTGGAGTATTTATCTTCCAGTTACAGAGGAAGAGAAGGTCATTCAACAACGATGGCGACTCGAGGATTGCGCAAGTTGATCGAGATACAGCTGATTAGTCTAGAAACTGAAGAACTATTGGTACTGGAGCTGGCAGAGAGGTGAAGGAAGTGTCGGAGAGGAAGGTCTGGACAACGTTTGAATATTTTATTGGAAGAAACTAGAGAATTTGAAGCAGAAGTGTGTGTGTGTGTGTGTGTGTGTGTGTGTGTGTGTGTGTGTGTGTGTGTAGAGCAGATGTAGAATGGACCAATCAGAGGCCTCTTTTCTTGTCTTCTCTGAACGCCATCTGTAACACTGTCTACAATGGTTACAGTTTTTAGGAGGTGAGTGCAAAGTCTCTGCGATGGGCGACAGAATTTCTGTGACATTTTGCAGACGACTCGTCTTCTGAGCAGAAGTTAATTTAGTCTTAAACCATCGTTTAACAACAAACAACTTTCTGCTGCACTCTAGTGTGTACTTTGTTGGGAGCATTTTGTTTTTTTAATTTTCCTTCTGAAATGAAGCTGTGACCCCTGGGCCACAGCGTACACTCTCTTAAGTGTATTCCATTGGAGGGAAAAACAGGCCAATAAACTCGGCCGTTTCACTGCACTCCCACCAATTACAAAGCCCATGAACGGCCTCTTTCCCAAACAGGCCTCTGGCTGCCCTCATCCTGGGACCAGCTCCCATCAAGTTAGTCACACAACACCAACCAAGACACAGGACCAGTGGTGGAATGGACCCCCCCCCCCCCTCCCTCCCACACACACACACTGTACACACACACACACACAGCTCCTGTCTTTGTCTGCTGGCTCTTAGGGGTTGTTTACATGAGGACCACTGTAGCTAAAGACGACAAAATATTTTATTTTAAGTACCTTTCATTTAGACAAATAGAATATAATAGAATTTCCTTTATTGTCATTGTAGTAATTTACAATGAAATTAAATGGATTAGATTTATATAGCGCTTTTCAAGGCACCCAAAGTGCTTCCCATTAGTGTTCCATTATTCATTCACTCTCACATGCTCCCTCTGGTGGCCTGAACTTGCTTCAGGTCAAAATTGGATAAAACGAAAACTGGACGTGTTCAGTTTTCATTTTATTTAAATACAAATTTCAAATATTCATTTAAATACAAAAAGGAAAACTGAAAAAAAGTGCATTGTTATCCGTTTTTTTTTTCATTCTGGTTTTGGAAACAAATAATGAAGAAACGAGTTGTTGTTTCGTCGTCTTATTTTGAAAAACAAATGAAGTAAGTATGATCCATGGATTATGTTGTGTCCTTCTGACACAGCGGGGACTGTACAAGGCAGAGCAAACAATGAGATTTACACAACAATTAAGTTTTTATGTGTTGAAAAAGCTAAATCTATCCGCTGTTGCATTTCTATCTCATGGTCAAAAACACAGAAATATTGCGGTTACGCATCTGGCAGAGTTCTATCACAGCACAATCTAACAGCCTGACATGAATATCCACTCCAATTCCACACACTCTGGTGTTCCTGTATACACGGAGACTTCTGAATGACAACGCTCGTGTAAATACAGATAAAAAGACACCGTTTTTGCGTCCACTCATCTGACTTTTTTTCTTTTTTCTTCTTTCTCATTCTCCCTGTTCGTTCTGGAAATGAGTGTTTACATGGGTTTTGCATATTTGAATGTTAAACGAGTGGGTAAATTATACTGTATATAACACATACAATATAAAAGATGGTAGAATTAAGTGGAACGCTTCCTGAGCACCACATTTATCAGCCTTGCAACAGTACTGGTTCCGGCTACATTTTGCATTTTCCATCTTAAATATAATTAAACTGTGCACAACAAATCCAACACACCACAGAACACAGGCTGGTCCAAGAGTTACTTAGCAACTTGGCTTCTTTGATGAACAAATTAAAGGTATAATAGCTGTGAATCCCATGTTTTAGATCAGTCCAAAGGTTTTACTGTGTTCAAAACCACATACTATATGCTGTACTTCAATACTCTACAATTCATACTCAGTACTGCCTACTCAGTGATTACACTGTAGAGTATTAAATGATAACCCACAATGCACTGTGCTCATATCCCATCAAAAATCAACAAGGTGAAGCTGATTTCACTTGAGCTCTAAACTCTTTAAATACATGTGTTTATTGATAAAAAATAAAAAAATCAGATGAGAAAGTGCCTCTTTAGAAGCAGAATGTGGCGTTCACTTGTCCAAATACCACCTACTGACAATTTTGTTGGGAGGCACTCTTACATTTTCAGGAAAATATTACATCATAAAATGTTATTACATTTTCAGAAAATTATTGCATTATTAGATTTTATTACATTTTTCATTGACTTAATTTCAAATTTTACTACATGTTCAGGCATTATTAAATTTTCAGGAGTTACATTATTAGATTTGATCACATTTTTCATTGAGTTAAGTTAAAATGTTATTACATTTTCAGTAAATTATTAAATATTACATTTTATAAAAAAAAAAATTCACTGGGTTAATTTCAAATTGTATTAAATTTTCAGAAAATTATTACATTATTAAATTTTATAAAAATGTTTCATCAAGTTAAATTAAAATTTGACTACATCTTCAGGAAATTTTCAGTATTGGACTTTATTACATTTATGATCGAGTTAAGTTTAAAGTTTATTACATTTTCAGGAATTACTATTTTTTCAGGAAAGTATTACATTATATACAGCTATGTTGTGTTTAGATGCAACACAATGATAAATCTGGATATTAATATGTCTATATACATGACAAATACATGTTTCCACACAGCTATGACATTTATTACAATAATATAATATGTTAATTAAATCTGACATGTCAGTTACTGTTGACACCTTTAAGCTACGTCGTAAAACAAAACCACTCTTGTTTACAGTAGATTTAGTATTAAATGCCAACATGTCTTAATGGCATTCATCAAATTCTTGCTGGGGGAAAGATCAACAGGTAAACATGTCCTCCAGCTGTCATATCTGTCACCGTCACCACAAACAACAACGAGGTGGGCGAAGATACACAGCTGTGATTTATCATGATGGAGATCAGTGACTGGTTTTAATGCTAATCCACTGTCATGTTACAGTGTTGTTTTCCACCAGGAGCCGAGGTGTTACACTGTCTAGTCACAGTAAAAGGTACAAATCTGATGACAATTTATTCTACAGTCATCCATCTGTCACAACAGATTAGTGAGAACATACACCTATATTATGCAAACACTGTCACTGGGAATGAAAGGACATTTAGAATAAACCCACACATAAAAACTACTGTAGGATTAGTGGGCTCAAAGGTGCCTGAGAGGGGGTCGGATCAAGCATGTATCAGGGTTCAACGAGTTAAATTTAAGACTTTTTACATGACTTTGAACAGAATTCAATCCCTATATCACAGCCATACTGGAAAAAATTAGCTTAGCTGTGCTATCCCCATTCATTACATGTATGGGTCTAGTGGTGCTTCATAGTCAGGGGAGGCGGGGCTAAAAGGTGGTTTTTCAAATCCCTCTGTATGCAATAGGACGGTACTACAACCAATCAGTGTAATCTTTAGGATGATGTAGTTCGACGCCGGAAAGTTCATGGAGGAGTCTGGAGAAAGTTAGGAATAATTAAATAAAATGGTGGATTATGGAGTTTAACGACTGTTGATTGCTGACGTTTTCTCATATTCTTCACTCATTTTTGATAAAAGGAAAATACCATCCATTGTTGTTCTTCTTCTATGGTTCTTCTTCTAATCGTTACACCCGCCTCCTGACTCTATACTTCACAGTTTCAGGGAAATCTAGCCAAAAGTTACATTGAGCAAAACTAGACTACTACAGTAGATGTGCTGCCACTAGGGGCATCTAATATGGCTAGGAAAATATATGTGACTCCTAGAATTTATAAAAATTCATTTATTTACTCCATCACCTTGATTCCTACCATTCTGAATTATTTCTCACACCGGTGGCTGCAAAGTTAGTATGTCAATAGACAGACAAGAATAAAGTAAGAAACAAATATGTCGATATTATATGAGATACAATAAGGTAAAGTAAGATAAGATAATGCATTTAAACAAATTAAATACTATTCATATATTTATATTGTGGTTACAGAACCACATAGTGTGATATGTATGTACGTGAGTGTGTGTTGGGGGGGGGGGGGTGACATGTAAAGATTCCTCTTAATTGCCTCCTTGCATCAAAACTGTGAAATCCTCTTATTTTTGGCTTTGGAATGAAAGGACATTTTGTGGAACGTGGCCGTACCTTGAGCCCTGCCATGACACTCACGCTGCTTCTCAGCAAACAGCACTTTTTTTTTTCTGGGTTCAGTCTAGCAGACAGGGCGTGGGAGACAAATAACGATGAATCATTGATGCTTGGCACACAGATCACAAACAAAGCACACAAGTACTAATACATACACACACCAGATGACTGCGTACTCACACACACATGGACACACAGTAGTCTCCACTGCCTTACTCATCCGTCCTTTCCCATTTACAGCTGGGCATTTTTCCTTGTGCCATCACTGATTTTGTGGACAGAGACAGATGGAGGAATGGAGAGGGGAATGGCACAGCAACAGAGGAGTAATCTCTCTCTGCCATTTACTTTGATCTGAAATAACATTAATAGCCACTGTTAGCCCTTTGTGTTTCTAACGCGGACATTTTTGTCTTTTACTTCCATTGATCTTTGCACTTTTTAGTATTTTGTCTTCTCCTCTGCTTTTGTTGTTCCCATCATTCATGTCTCGTTGTTTATTTCAAACCAAAACCTAATAACTATGTCCCTTCAGTATAAAAGAGGGAGGAAACAGACATACACAGTAGCCCTGTTTACATGGGAGTTTAATTCAGAATAAAAATTAATTCCGCTTTAAGATGAACCATGTAAACACCTAATTCCAGTTTAAAATGATCATTCCGAATTCAACTTAATTCCGAGTAAAGTCACAGGTTGTCATGGTTTGACTATGAACGTCTTGTTTTGTTTGTGAGTCTTCAGATTCAGATGTCTTTATTTATCCCCTAAGGGCAATTCAGTTGGCAGACAATTGGTCGCAGCAGCATAAAAAACACACATTCCACACTTAAACTAGGATCTGTCAGTATTCAAAACAGCTAAGAAAGCCCAACACTAAATAAATACAATTGAAAATACAAAATACAACAGTGACAGTGCACCAGGATCATTAGATACATAAATAAATAAAGATCACACATGTATATATAAAAAAAATATTTATTTTTTTATTATAAAAATATAAATTATCACTATTGTTTAAAAGCCTGATGGAATAAAATAATTTGCAAAGTCTTCCTGTCATTGTTCGTGTCTGGGCTTTTATTTTGTCATGTTGGTTCATATTCACTGTGTCTTGCTTTACTTCCTGTCACCCACTTAATTGAACTGTGATGTGTCTCACCTGACCTCTGGTGTATAAATGTCTGTCTCTCCCGGGGATTAGACGTGACATTGTGGGAGACTAGATATATGGGAATTTTCACAAGAGGTATATTGATAAGTAATGGATTATTTTATGCAATTTAATGATCATAAATAGTGTTTTACAGCATAAGAGTCTTATAATAGAAAGGTTCAATTGAGCTAAACATAATTTAATTGTAACACTGTGTAAGACGCAGACAGCTACTTAATAATCAAGCTAGAGCTTCACAGAGTTAAAGAGAACTCTTTATCGTAGATGGGTGGGGAGAGTGGATAACGTATTGCATGTGGAGATGGACAAAATAGATTAAATACAGCACCATCCATCAAGTGACGACCTCAGTGACACTCTCTGCTGTATGACTTATAGATCAGCATCGCCATGGGACTTACCAAAGTCTGAGTGGTAAAAAAAAATATGGCTTTGGATCTATTTAACCATGTACTGTCATTACATAATAAATCCACATTTAATTTTTTTTCTCCAGCCTTTTAATTGGCCACGTGATCCTCATTAAAATGAATAAATGGGGAAAAAAAACAGGAGCCTGAAGTAAAAACGTGTCATGGCAAAAAGCTCAGCAACAACCATTAATAACCACAGATATAATAATGACAGTTGTGTGCACAGATCACCAGTGGATTACCCACCCGTTCAGCAGCACAAGATGATGCTATTACATATTTCTGTATATGCATAAAATCTCAAAGCTGCTGAAGCTAAAATATATTCCACACATCATACACACTGAAAAGGAACTGCATATATTCAACTACTAATTTTTGTATAAATGTTTTTAGGTCATTGGGTCTGTTTAAATTTAGGAAATTTCCCACCACAGTTGCAATATAGTTTTATGTAATTATTTAATTTCTAAGAGAAGCTTGTTCACTTTCCTGTCAAAGAGCTGCTTTAAGTTAGCCTAGCCTAGCTGCACTTGACGCCCCTAGCAGAAGCAAATCTAATTTACTACTGTAGTAGTCTAGTTATGCTCAATGTAACTTTTGGCTAGATTTCCCCGAAACTGGCCGACGAATCACAGTGAAGTATAGAGTCAGAGGGCGGGTGTAATGATGTGACACTTCAGAGAGAAACAACCATAAAAGAACGGGTGGTGATTTCCTTTTATCAAACATGAGTGAAGAATGTGAGAAAACATCAGCAATCTTTACATTTTTACAGAAGTGACAACAGTCGTTAAGCTTTTGTTTGGTCATTCCTAACTTTCTCTGGACTCCTACATGAAATTTCCAGCGCTCTAACTTCATCATCCAAAAGATTACACTGATTGGTTGCAGTACTGTTCTATTACATACAGAGGATTTGAAAGAAAACCTTTTAATTCACTCTCTCGTCATTTGAACCCATTTTATCCTCACTCGGGTCACTGGGTCCTAATCCAGCTACAATGGGTGAAGGCGGGGTACACCCTGTATGAGTCTCCAGTTCATCTCAGGGCTGAACATATATAGACAAACAATCACTCTCACATTCACACCTATTTAAGCAGTTAACCTATCAGTGCATGTGTTTGGATGGTGGGAGGAAACTGGAGAAAACCCACACAGACACGAGGAGAACATGCAAACTCCACACAGAAAGGTCTGGTGTGGGATTTGAACCAGCGTCCTTCTTAGCACGAGTGCTAACTATTGAACCACCTCCCTTTTAATTAAATTAAATTACATTTTATTTATAAAGCCCCAAATCACAACAAAGTCGTCTCACAGGGTTTTACAGAAACACTGTCAACTACAGCCCCGCCTCCCCTGACTATGAAGCTCCACTAGACCCATACATGTAATGAATGGGGATAGCGTGGCTAGGCTAATTTTTCAGATCATATCGCGCTGAATGTGGCCCCTGAACTGAATTGACTGTGACACCCCTGATCAAGATGGAACCTCTGGTGGGAGAATAAGAACGTGCTCGGTGGAAAGTGGGCTGAGGTTATATGAAGGGCAGATGCAAACACAACACACAGGTTTGTGCTGAAGCTCATTTAGATGTCCAGTGGATAGTAATGCTGCTTAAGCTTCTGCACTGGTGCTGTTCTTATTTCAACTCTGCTTTGATCATTCATAAGAACCTCTGGCCTCTGTCTTTCATGTCAACAAGTCGGCATGTGCACAGTGTGTACATTGTACTCCACTCCAGATCAGGGGACCGATGCATTATTCATGCCAGTGCCGTACATACTGAGTAATTGAAGACATGAAGCATGTGGGGAGGCAGGGGGTGGGAGCGTATGGACACCTTCTCTCTCTGCCTCTCAGTAGAAATAGTTTTGATCATTATCAATGACCTCTGAGTGTGATCAGTGTGGACATCAAGGTGATGCTCTCTTTATGAAGGTGAAGTCAATACTGAAGAGTGAGGCCGGCACACGGACATGCAGCTGCGCCGCTGGCCACTGCTGAGATCACCTACTGGAACTGAAAAGCTCTTTCAAACATGGAATATGGAGCAGTGCTAGAGTCCACTAAGGCTGCACGATATTAGGAAAAACTGAGAAAAAAAATGTTATATATTCAATGGAAGTATATAACAGCTGTGTGGTGTCGAAATTATTAATTAAAAATTAAATAAAATTAATAATAATAATAATAACAAAAACTAAAACATTGTAATAAATAAATATAAGAAATTAATAAAAATAAATAAACAAATAAAATACATTAAAAATAAACAAATAAATAATGAACAAATACAAATAAAATAAAACAAAATTAATACACATGAATAAAAATTAGAAAAAAAAACCCCTGTCAAACAGATTAGCGGTTGTACAGAACATACGTTTCAGTACAGTCCTTCTTGTCGCCAAAATAATTAAATAAAATTAATATACTTTAATATATAATAAATAATTAAATAAAAATAAATTAAGTCAATAACAATTATATATATATATATATATATGTGTGTGTGTATATATAATAAAATAAATAATAATTGCAGGACCTGTGGTGTGTCTATTACACACACATACATTGCGATGTCGATGGTCAAACAGTACATTGTGCAGCTGTAGATTCATCTTCATCTTCTCAAAGTAAAGCAATGGCAGACTGCAGAAAAACACACACACACACACACACACACACACACACACACACACACACACACACACACACACACACACACACACACACACACACACACACAGACACAAGTGTGTGTTTGTGGCATGTGGAGGTGGTGAGGAATGGGATTAGTGAGCATGACGAGCTTAGCCAGAGCGTGTTTTGCCTACACTCTGCCTCATTTCTTCTCTTCCTTGGCTTGTTTGTCCCGTTGTGTCTTTGTCTGTCTTTGTGTTCATTCCATTCTGTCTTTGTATTTGGATTTGTTTGTTTGTTTGTATATGCTTTTTGCAGACTTTGTCCGACTTGTTGTGTTATATCACTGTGTTCAAGATGTGTGTTTTGTGTGTAACTGCTCAGAGGAGAGGAGGGTTGAGTGATATGGTTTAAAAATAAAATATTCATTCATTCATTCATTCATTCATTCATTCATTCATTCATTCATCTTCTGAACCTACTTTATCCTCACTAGGGTCTTGGGGGTCACTGGGTTTCTAATCCAGCTAAAACGGGCAAAGTCAATTAAACTATGTGATAAACACTATAGGTGTGTTTCTACTGTCAGAACCTCTGGGACATTTTTGGGGGGCGTACTTTGACCGGGCCATGAGTTAACCCAGTCCTCTCAGGCCTTGTGTCTCCATACAGAATGGCCCTGTAAGAACCATGTGATGACGTCATCATATTGCGTCAGTTGCTATGGTAACGTCACTAATAAAAAGTGCCACAACAAAGCAGCAGAAGAGCAGGAAATCACAACAACACTTTTCTTGTCCGTTCTATTTTCTTCTTTTCGTTGTTTTTCTTCTGCTTTGTGATGTGGTAAACTTTCCCCCAATGACTCTTGAGTTGTTTGTCGCAATCTGATGTCATTTGCGACAACCAATCTGCACGATTTCTGCCCAGTGACTCTATCGGACCGCTCTTAAGTACCTACCCTCGAGCAGGAACTCCATTGTTTCCTGTTAACGTTTCGGAAGGCGGCCCTGTCAGTAGAAACATGCACATACCGTGAAGTTCCTGTAAAACGGTCATGAAGTACCGATAGTGGAAACACGCCTTATCACAACTATAAGCTCCAAGGACATTGACTACGACAGAGCAGGATTCGAACCCCCAACCCTTCGGTTAATGGATAACCCGCTCTACCAACTGAGTCTTGGCCGCCCCTAAAAACTCAAATTAATCGAAAAAATCAATATATATGTCACCCAGTCCTAGAGGAGAAGTGTGTGTACCCCAGATATGCGAGTCAATGACACTTGGTAAAAGCTATTACAGTCCGTCGGTGTCACCTACAGGTAGTCGGACACTCTGATATTTACCAACAGTAAATCATACGCAGCAGAGAGACGACATCAAAGTCGCTGTGGCAAATGAAAAGTGTTGACTGTTACCAATATACCCAAGATGTGTACATTTCAGAAAGTGTGCAAGTAAACAAAAATAGAGTGTGAGAGTACGAGTCCTGGAGCTGTTTGGTGGCGTGAAAAATTATCTGAGCTGTAGACGAATGTTAGGAGAGTCACTGCCCTGAAGACAGGAAAGAAGAGATAGAGAAGCAGAGTAAGACAGAGGATGAGCAGAGGGACATGTATAGAAGAACCTTCATTCAAAATGCATGAATCCACAGAAACTCTAGTGTTTCCTCATGTCTCCTCTGTATGGCGAAGGAAAAAAAGTAACTATTATTCTTACCGTATAACTTTTACTTATTTGTGTAATGTAGTACATATTTATTCTATCATTTTTTATTTTTATTTTTAACAGCCTCATCAGTCATTTTAATTTATTTAATCTCAGAGTTTTTTTAACCTAGTAAATGTGTTGTTAGTGTTGATCTTGCATCATAATTTGGGTAACACTTTACATTACGGATCACTAATAGGATGGTAATTTTGATGTAATACTATGGTAATAATGCCTTTGTAACTGCTTATTACACAACAGATCACTTATAAGATGGTAATTTTTATGTAATACTATGGTAATAATGCCTTTGTAACTGCTTATTACACATAACGGACCATTAATAAGATGGTAATGCTTCATAGTAATTCTTCAGTGAAGCTCTGAAAAGGTAAAGAGGAAAAGTTTGTACAAAGTGCAGATGCTATGAAGCCATGTTTCTAATTGGGTTCAATAATTGTGTATGTATTCTGTTTTAAAACACTGAAGGATCTGAAACCCATGGAAACATGTCTGTAAAATATACAGTTTGTGCTCGAACAACAGAAAAGCAGACTAAATATTTGTGGACATATAGCGGATGTTTAGTATGACATTTTAGCTTGTCCTCAATATTTTGAGGCTTTCTCTTATGGTTAGGATTAGACTCAGGTCAGGGTTACGGTTAGAATAAAGCCACACAGAATGGATTAAGTCAATGAGATTTTCCTCCCAAAGGTAGGACGTCCTGACTGTGTGTAGAATAGATAGGGTTCATCAGTGTCTACTTCCTGCTTTGATATATTTCCCATTGGTAGCCTTGATGTCATTGCTTAGTTTGATCCTATTTGATGGAGACAGAATGTCAAAATTCCTCTGGTTCTGCTCTGAACAAATAGCCCAAAATATACTGACACAGACACACAAAAGAGTCAGAGAGGGACAGGATTCCTATTGTTTTTGTTTTGCTGCTATGGACCCTCCAGGGCTGACACCTGATGTGAAACAGGAACACCAGTGGAGACACATTTACCTCTGCACCGTAATGACTGTGCTGTGTATGCCATGAACACCCAGTCATTTGTCAGTTTATACATGGGTGTCTGACAGGTATGGGTTTTTTTGTGGATAATGGACATATTTATTTATATGACTGAAACCATTCTAAATGAAATCATAACTTCTGTATTGTAGAGACTCATTATGTCATAAAAGTGCATAATGTAATAAGTGACTCATAATGTTTGTGTAATATGATAACTTATTACATTATGAGCTCAACTATATAGCAACTCATAATGTAATAAAAGCCCATAATGAGACAATGCCTTAATAAATTATAGGTTTGCTTCAAAAGTATTACTTAAAAATAGCTCACCTTTCAGCAACAGCAATGGTAATAATACAACTTTTCTCACAATATAAACAATTGTTACATTATGAACTTGTGTGTATATATATGGACAGTGTATTGTGGATTCACATACTGCACTTCTGGTTGGATGCTACCTGCATTTTGTTGCTTTGGATCAATTAAATTACTTCAAACAATAACTTCTTCAACATATCTACCTCTAAACTCATCTACCGTCATTGCTGAACATAGTTTTATTCTTGCACATACACTTTGCACTTGTATTAATATATCAATATATTATATATTCATAAGAGATCCTTGCTGATAGTTTTTATTAAGTTTTTAGTACATTTTATTATAGTGATTCTTTTATTCTTTTAATTCTTATTTTATCATGTTTATTCTGATGCCATGATGAAAATTCAACAAAATTTAATTCAAAAATGTTCGAATGACAATAAAGTAATGTTGAATTTGTACATGGGCAATGACAACAAAGTTGGATCTAATCAAATCAAATCTAATTTAATCTAATTTAATAGAATCTTAATGCATTAATTTTTACAGCTCTAGTTTAAACACAATTAAAAACATCTCTTGCATGTTTCCACCGGAGCTGGACCCATGTGCATGTGGTATTTTAGCGGGTCACCCCTCTTTCTGGTTTATCACTGTGTTGGAGGTTATCTGACTGTTGAAGGGCTGACTCATCTGAGTGAGTGACACCAACTGTGATAGGATCATCACCAGTGTAATTCAACTACAGTACAGGACCGTCATGTGGAGCGAAGGGAAAAGACGAGAAAAGGAAGAAAACTGACAAATCCAGGGCTAATCTGATGAATGAATATTTATCTGTTGTGTTTTACGAGCTTTGATGATTGTGATAACACACTTACATTTGTATTGATATCTTAGTCAAATGAGCAAGTGTTAAGTATCTCTCCACTTTCATCCCCTTTTAATTATTCAGTCACTGATTAACCCATAAAGACCTAGCGCTACTTAGATGGCAATTTCCAAATCATTTTCCCCTTATATTTAGCCTTTCTTGAGGTATTTACCAGCATTTATTATAATATTACACAGAATGCAAAACAAATATCAACAACCTGAAATTGCTAAAGAAAATCATGAACATTTTCTGCTTCTGTTACTAAGTGTTTAGTGTCTGATCCAAAATGTACATGGGATAAATGCTAAATTGAGGCATAATATTCTTAAAATTACACTTATTTTTCGTAAAGTTAAATTTTTTTCAGGCCATTTCATAATTTAATGTTTGTTTTTTTTTTTGCAGTAAAATTAAGACAACATTTTGTAATTGTCATTATTTATAGATTATAATGGTATTATTTTAGTGGTTTGGCCCACTGGAGATCAACTCAGACTGAATGTGGCCCCTGAAAGAAAATGATTGAAAAGTTTGAGACCCCTGTCTCTATAGTTTAGCACATGTGAGTAATACCCTGGTCAACTGTAGGCGGCTTGGACCCTATTAAACAGATTACTGGAATACAGAGGATTCAATAGTATGCATTTTTAGTATTTATTTTCCTAAGTAGTGTGCAGTATATTTAGTGTATTTACTCCTCCTGCATCTAAGTGTAACACTATATATAACACAGATACTATTACCATATGTTATGACTATAAGGTGACTATAAGGCGCACTTAAAATACTTTAATTTCATCCAAAAATGACAGTGTGCCTTATTATCCAGAGCACCTTATATATTAATTAATTCTGGTCATGCTTAGTGATTAATGATTTTGACTTTTTATCTCATAATTTTGTCTTTTTATCTTATAATTTTGACTTTTTATCTTATAATTTTGACTTTTTATCTCACAATTTCGACTTTTTATCTCATGATTTTGGCTTCATTTAATGCACCTTATAGTCCAGTGTACTTTATATATATGAAAAAAAAACCTTTAAAAAAATAAACCATTCATTGACAGTGCACCTTATAGTACAGAAAATATGGTACTAGCTGGCTTTTAACATCCGTTGCTTTATTTAATCCATATAGTACAACACCCAGTGGTTATAAAATCATCTCTCCTCTCCTCAGATGCACCTTGGAAATATTATAATTTCACTTCTGCAAATCATGGACCATCTTCAGACACCTCTTGGCAGTTCACCTCAGTGTATTAATACATCTATTCTAGGTTTTTCTTTGCTTGTGTGTTTGAATAGTCCTTTCAGCTTGAGGTTCTGAACTGAGTGAAATGACCTGGAAGTATCTGTGTGTCAGTTCTGATAAAAGCTGTTCAACTGCTCCAAATGTAAAGGAAAGGAGATCCAATACTTTCCTTTAACGTGCAGGAGTCTCAAACATGCGACCCGGGGGTCAAATCTGACCCGCCAAAGGTTACAACGCGGCCCCTCAGATGAATTTACATTAAAAAATGCAAAAATTCTACAGTCAAGGCTGTGGATCGATGTATAAATGACCCACAACAGGTCATTTATTTTTAATTACTGTACCCCGCTCCCAACTTGGAACGCAAGAAATATATTTGAAAAGGACGTACCCGACCCTCATTTTTAAAACTTAGTCAGTTGTCTTTATGAACATCACATGACCTTACTCACATACCTGCATTTATTTCTGTGTTAAAATACGATGGCATTGCTTGTAGAGAAAATATTTTTGTCCTGCTTCATCATTCAAAAGTTATCGACGTGCAGCATCTAAACCAGGAGTCGACAACCTGTAACACCCAAAGAGATCTTTCAACTTGGTTTTCATGAAAAAGAAAACACTGGGAGCCGCTCAAAACTTTCAAAACTTTCAAAACTTTAAAAACTTTAAAAACGCAAATGTGTCCCAAACCTTATTTTGATTGACTTTATTGTGGCACAGATTCTGCTGGAATGAAAAAAATAAAAGCAATAGTTCATTTAAAAAAAAAAAATTTAACTCAGTTTGACCTTAAGCTTATCAGTGTTGAATTAACTCAATATATATCACAGAGTTAAACAAAATCACAAAGTCCTTTTTTTCTAATATCGTCAGCCTTACTGTGTGTTGCCAAGTTTCTCCAAATTGCTTTTTCAGTTCAGAGTTAACCATGTGGTGCAGAGTGAGCTAACAGGGAAGTGGCCAGTGCTCACCTGATGGTCCCACAAGCCCAGAAGATACAAGTCTAATATCATCAGATGATTTTAAACAAATGAGATCAAACAGCACTCTGCGCTCAGATGGGAAATCATGACTAAACAAGGTGAGTGGAGTGTAGACAGTTCTGAAATAAAGCACCGGCTAAACCTCATTTAAAGCACTGAAAAATAGTAGGGAGGGAGTGGGGGTGGGGGTGGGGGGGGTGGGTGCAATGAGACCAAAGCCTGGAGCGATGCACAACCAGTCATATGCAGAGAGAGAGAGAGAGAGAGAGAGAGAGAGAGAAAAGGGTGTGTACATACGCGCCATTCGAGGTCCCAGGGAATTCATGCAGTACAGGGAAAGTGGGAAATGAAAATTAGCATATTCCGCTAATTGTTATTCATTTACACTACCTGCCTCTATTCCCCAGAACATTAAGTCCACAAAATCCATATGTGTGATGTGTTGCTTTATATTTCCCACAATGCATATGCATAATTAAAGATATTTACAGGTGTAGTATTGTGAAAATCTGGTTTTGAGTAAGGTGCACGATTAGCGGTTGACAAGGAATGTACGTTTCATTATCATCCTTCTTTTAGCCAATTTAAGAATAGCCCAGTTAAAAATGAATAAATGTGTTTTTTTTTTTAATTTAAAAATAAACAAATAAAATACAAATGAATGAATAAATTAAAAAAATAAATAAATATTAAAACAAATTTTAAAAAATTTAATAAATAAATACAGTAAAAATGAATAAATAAAAAGTAAAAATAAATGAATAAAAATATACGTATAAATTAACTAAATTTAATTAATTTGAAATTATGAATAAAAATAAATAAAAACAATTATAAAAGATTTGATAAAAATAATTGCAGGTCCTGTAATGTGACTATTCCACACACATACATGCTACGTCGATGCTCTAACAATATATTGCACAGCTGTAGTTTAGACCAAAGTGATTTACAATGAAATGGAAAATAAATGACAAAGTCCACCTAATCAAAAAATTTATGTTTTTCAGATCATGAAACCGTACTGTTTGAATAATAAACATTAATAAATTACAACTGATTCAAAACTCTGCCACATGCATCATCACCAGAACCCCCTCCATGAGTCAGAAAGACCCCCGTCCTGCAGCCACTCCACTGGCTTCCTGTTAAATTCCACATTAAATATAAAATCCTACTCCTCACCTTCTATGCCATAAACCATCTGGTCCCTCACTACCTCACTAAACTCCTTCACATAAACATTCCCAGCAGCAGTCTTAGGTCATCATCCATCCATCTAACACCACCCACCCACCCACCTGCTCGCTTGACCACCATGGGTTCCAGAGCGTTCCATCATTCATCATTGGGATTCAATATCCTAAAACCTCCATTCAGAGATATATCTGTAAAATGTCAAACTGAACGCTACTGGAAGTCTGTTCTGCCAACACCTTCAATGTGCAATAATGTGCATGTGTAATGGTGATCTTTTTAACATGTAATAGTGATCTTTTTAACATGTTATAGTGATCTTTTTATGGGTAATAGTGATCTTTTCATGGGTAATAGTGATCTTTTTATGGGTAATAGTGATCTTTTTTAACATGTAATAGTGATCTTTTAATGAGTAATAGTGATCTTTTTATGTGTAATAGTGATCTTTTTAACATGTTATAGTGATCTTTTTAATGTGTAATAGTGATCTTTTTATGTGTAATAGTGATCTTTTTAACATGTAATAGTGATCTTTTAATGCGTAATAGTGATCTATTTTTATGTGTAATAGTGATCTTTTTAATGCGTAATAGTGATCTTTTTTATGCGTAATAGTGATCTTTTTAATGCGTAATAGTGATCTTTTTTATGTGTAATAGTGATCTTTTTTTAACATGTAATAGTGATCTTTTTATGGGTAATAGTGATCTTTTTGTGTGATCTGTAATACTGGACTATCTGAGTGTTTTTCCTGTTGCTGTAACAAAAGGCATTTCCTTGAAAAATGATTAATAAAGTATCCATCCATCCATCCATCCATCCATCCATCCATCCATCCATCCATCCATCCATCCATCCATCCATCCATCCATCCATCCATCCATCCATCCATCCATCCATCCATCCATCCATCCATCCATCCATCCATCCATCCATCCATCCATCCTCTGAAAAGTGCCTAATTAAGATCAGCCCTACATCTTTTTATTGTCCAGTCTTTGCAGAGATTTTAGGATTAAACCGTACCTCCTCAAATGTCCTAAAATTAGGCTCCGAAACCTTTAATGTATGAAAATGAGTCATTACCGTCTATGTCAGAGGTGCACTTGTGTAAAGTAATTTAGGAATGACATTTAAGTCATCTGAATGAATTCCATCTCACGACTGATTAGTGCGTTACTTTATTATTCATTGTTTTGTCCATTTAATGATGTGAGTCTCAGATACACACATGTAGTTCAAATTAAGAAGAATTTATAGCTTATTAAAATTCAGAGCTGAAAAAGATCTATAATTAATCTAGTGGCACATTCCAAACTCCATAAATAATAATTTGGAAATCAATGTGAATCAATTAGTTCTTTCACAGATTCACTTCGCTCCGTCTCCAAACATAGCTGATGGGTTTGTGAGTAATAGTCAGTATGTGGAATCATTTAATCACTTGAATTCATTCCACAAGCTGTAATATGACATTTCTGCCTGCAGTAAATAGGAAACCAGATCTATTTTAACCCTTGTTGTAAATAGCAGCAGTTCCAAACTCCTTAAAGGCAGCTTAGATAATGGCTGATCAAAAAACAAATCCTTATCAGTATGAATGGGAACGTTCAAATATATGACGACACAAACCTTCAGTATGTGTGTTAGGGCTGCACGAATAAAAAACTGACATTGTGATTCTTTTTTAACCCTGCGATGTATGTTACAATATGAAAAAATACCCAGGAGTATGTAACAGCTGTGTGGTGCCGACGCAAACCGTATAATCCTTGTTATGGCTGAAATATTTAAGTAAAATTAATAATAAAAAAAAACAACATACAAATAAATAAAAAACAGAAAAATAAATAAACAAATTAAATAAAATATAATAGAAATGATAACATAAATTATTATTATTATTAAAAGTAGTAGTACTATTATTAGTATTATTATTATTATTAATAATAATAATAATAATAATAATAATAATAATAATTAAAAAAACATTTAAGAACAAAATAAAAAATACAAATAAATAAAAAAATTTATAATAATAATAACAACAACAACAACAACAATAGCAATATTTTAAAAATAAAATAAAAACTAAATAAACATTTAAAAAAAATAAATACAAATAAATACAAATAATAAGCTAGTAATAAAAATTAACAAAATTAAAATTAAACAAATAAAAATAAATAATTCCACATAAATTATATTGGTTTTCTTTCTTTCTTTGGTTTTGGGTGATTCTTTCTCTTGTTGGTTTTGGGTGATTCTTTCTCTTGTTGGTTTTGGGTGATTTTCTCTTGTTGGTCGCTCATTTTTCAGTCTTGTTACCAGTGACTCAGTCCAAACTGCTTCAGAATAATAGTGATGTGCTCAGCGTGTGTCAGGTTCTATTGAAATGAGAAAATATTGAGTTCATTCGTCTCCTACATTAACATTAACCTGTCATGTGACTATTGCGAACACGTACATTGTGATGTCGATGCTCATACTGTATATTATGCAGCTCTAATACCAGTTCTATGATGATCTACAGGCAGGGAATGAGCAATGAGAATAAAAATCCTGCGATGCTGCCAATATCTTATTTCTTTCATAGTCTGGCGAGTTCACTGTGGCAGGAGATCAGACAGTGCGATCTTCCTAAGGGAGGGATAAGAACGCCTAAGAGGGAAAAAATAAGTGAGGGGTAAAGTTAGAGACAAGGGAAAAAAAGATAACTATTCATTTTATCACCTTAGCCATGTTCCTGTCATTTCACGCCAAAAGAAAATGGCAAATAAAACAGAAAAAAAAATAAAGCTATGAATTTAATAGACTTTGTGAAAGACACCAAATGTAATGTTATTCTGAATATGAATTTGTGGAAACCACTTGACTGAATTACCCATCATGCAGCTTGCATCCTCTGTTGGCAGCCCACCAGGATATGAAACACCACCGGCTGCATAGTGGGAGATCTTCTAGGCCAGAGATGTTTTTGATAGCTCACATCTGCACAAGCAGCAGTTGTAATCCAGCCAATTCCAAGAGTGGGCAGGATGGAGCCACACTAACATTTGTATTCGACTAAATCAGTGCCGACAGGGTGGAAGGTTTCTATTTTATTTATTTAATTTTTTTAGTAGATGGATTAACCCATAGAGCAGGGGTGTCAAACTCATTTAAATTCAGGGGCCACATTCAGTTCAATATGTTCTAAAATAGGCTGGATCATTTCAATTATAATAGTGAGAAAAACTGGCTTGTAAAGGAGAGTTCTAATGGGGGATGTCTGCTCAGCTTTCGGGGAGGACCGATGATGGTCACACACATGCATTGATGTAAAGCAATGTTGACTCCACCTCTGTGGGGTTAAAAGATATATAAAAATAAATAAATGAATAAAATAAGTGAATGAATAGAAAAATAAAAGTAATCAAAATGCCTATGGCGGGGAAGATCAACATGAGGACTAATTAAAACCATGGTGTTAGAATGAACACTAACATTATCTATACTAGACCTATATAAAGGTCATCACCCCCCCCACAGTGAACTAAATGCTCTGCCCCTGGTGTTATGATAATGTTAATTTGTTTTACGATTTGTAATGTTGTAATGTTTTCTACAATGTAATGTTTGTCTAAAGCTAATTAACATTTAACATTTAAATAGACAGACCAGATTGTCCAAATATACTCCTGTAGTGCTCTGGAAAATATCACTGTGGAATAAAATGATGCTCAAACATGGATGTGTTCTGTGAGTGGACAAAGCAACTGTGTTTGGATGTCATGTCTGTCTTGCCTTGACTTTGAGTCAAATCGTGTCTGTGTCCAATCCCACTGACCCACAACAAACACAGCAGGAGCTTTAGCGTCCCTTCTGATACACAGCCTAAACCCATTTAGGAATCATGAGATTTACAATCACCTCTGGACTGTGGTCGCTGTCAGAGCACAAGGACCCACCAGTGACCCCCGTGCACGTGGACTTCTCCTCGACTGTGTCTGATCAACTAAAACCCTGCAGGTACGGTGGCCTGTACCCTGACTGACCCTGACTGTACCCTGACTGTACCCTGACTGACCCTGACTGTACCCTGACTGTATCCCGACTGTACCCTGACTGTACCCTGACTGTACCCTGACTGACCCTGACTGTACCCCGACTGACCCAGACTGTACCCCGACTGTACACCAACTGTACCCTGACTGTACCCCTACTGTACCCTGACTGTACCCTGACTGTACCCCTACTGTACCCTGACTGTACCCTGACTGTACCCCTACTGTACCCTGACTGTACCCTGACGGTACCCCGACTGTACCCCGACTGTACCCTGACTGACCCTGACTGACCCTGACAACAGCCAATCAGAGTTAGTGGTTTAACCACTGGACCTACAGTTGTGTTCAGATCAGAGGTGGACCTGATTCAGTCACACACCCACACACACACGCCCACTCATTTCCATGTCTCATGAAGACCAAGTGTTTTTTTAATTAAATTTAAAAAAAATAATAAAAAATTGAAAATGTATTAAGGAATTAAATTAATGAATAAATAACAAGTAATATTTAAATAAATATATATTTTTAAATACATTAAAAAAACAAAATTTAAGCGAACTTTTTCAAACCTTTGAAAAATACATGTTTTCCTTTACTTTATGAGGACTACCAGAAAAAAGGTATTTATAGGGTCAAATCATTTCTATTTGACTAGTGGGGACCTTTGTTTATACTTAACCCTCGTGGGGATGTGAATTTTGGTCCCTATAGTATCAGAGGTCCCTATGGATATGACTGTGTAAACATATTAATGTCTTCATAAAGATAGAAACACACACACACACACACACACACAGAGGAGGAGGTCTGGGATTTGGAGACAGACCAGAGAAGTAAGAGACACATTAATGACTCAGAGCAATATCTGTAAAATGACACACAGTGGTATTCACGACTGACAGAAATTAACACGCCCACACGGGAACGACTCCAGGTTCTGTTTATGTGTTGTCGCAGGTCCATGTTTCTATGCATGTGGACATGTTCACCTGGATAACAGTGATTTATCACCTACCATAGAACCATGTTCCCCACAGAGGAAAACACTTTCATTCAACACAAAGGAGTCATAATATGGAGAACAGCAGTGACACACACACACACACACACACACACACACACACACACACACACACATAGTAATAATAAACACATACGCTGGACAACATAGACCCATAAATGCTCAGTATGTCACACCTCTTAAAAGGGTTGTATGTAGTATTTCTACTTAGAAATATTGCAAAATGACCTACAATTATTAAAAGAGCTTTTCAAGAACTCTGAAGCAAATGTGGTTAATTATACTGTAGACATGAACGGAAAAAATAGGGATTTATGAGAGCAGAAAAAATTTAATAAGAATAAAATAATAATGAGAAAAAGAAGTGGTGCCAGGTAACACAAATTATATGGAAAGTGGAAGTGATTTGTCATTTCACTGTGACTGCATTTGCATCTATAATGTAAACCAGGGGTGTCAAACATGCGGCCCGGGGGCCAAATACGGCCCCTGGGATAAATTTGTGTAATACAAAAATGAGAGTAAATATATTGCTAATTTTATTTCAGGTTCCACATAGTGTTCCATACAGATCAAAATGGTAAAATACTATCATAATAACCTATAAATACATCTCTACATTTTGCCTTTTGTTAATTTAAACATTTTACTGTATTTACAATAAAACAAACTATAATTTCACAAAAACATGAATAACCTGAAAAAAATATGAACGTTTCTAAATGTCTGAAGTGTCATTTTAACAATGTTCTGCTTGTTATTAAATCTTTTGTGTATTTGTACATCCACTAGTAAACTGTAAATGATAAAGTGAGATATAATTTTGTTTTCTGTAGAAGTGTCAGTTTATTCATGTTATTCACATTGTTTTAAAAGACAGTTGGTTGATTTGAACATTTTCATCACATATTTTTTTTTTTGCTCTAAAACAGAGGACATTATTTATATATTACGTTATTATTTTAGTGGTTATGGCCAAATTCAGATCAAATTTGGTTTATTGCGACCCCTGAATTAAAATGAGTTTGATACTGATGATACTGATGATACTGACGAACATAAGACACAGTTTTATATTGACATTAAAACACATGTGTAAAGAAACAGCTTCATATTTAATTCAGTAAGTAATTCAGTCTGTGGTTACATAGGGTTAATTTTTGGAAGTTTGGGTCTGAGTGTGTTCTGATATCTAAACATCCTGCTGCTGTTGTAAGGTAAGAATATCAATACTACTTTAAAACCTGGAGGACTAATTAGCAAGAATGAAACTCTTGGACAAATTGCTTTAATAAAATTCAGGTGAGAGCTATACCTCACCACTCACCTTTTTTTTTACTCATAAAGAACCAGTGCTACTTTGATGAGACATTTTCCTCTCTATGTAATCCCTTCTTATATAATTTATCCCACTTTATCATCATATTATCCTCTCCATTTTACATTTTTTTCAGTGAAAATCGCATATTTGCCAAATTTATTTTAATGATCATGTACTTTAA
Source organism: Siphamia tubifer (assembly GCA_020466265.1). Lineage (NCBI taxonomy): Eukaryota > Metazoa > Chordata > Actinopteri > Kurtiformes > Apogonidae > Siphamia > Siphamia tubifer. Next base: position 33,921,186 of record CM035802.1, on the reverse strand, counting down.
ACATCATGGTGAGGTAAATTTTGAGGGTTATCATACAGAAAATAGAAAAAAAAAATAAGAATAATTGACTTGATCAATAAAATTGATCATTAACTGAATATAAACGATGTGTTCATCCACTGTCATTGATGGAACTCCATGGGTTTTACTGTTGCATCAATGTTGTAGAAGATGAAAGTGTTTCCATGTTCATTACAAAGCATCTGAATGTCCATATAGATCATATCTGAAGACTGGAAAAAGATGACAAACTCTATTTTATGCCAATTATTTACATGTATTGATAGAATTAGTGGCTCTAAAGTTATTAAAGATTTTAGATCAGTAGATGCTTTATGGTCTTTGGCTCTGTTTGGGTTAATATAACCTATAATAATAATAATATTTTTCTAGTCTACAGTGAAAAATCTAAATATAAGGATTTGTGACTTGATATTATTTCATGCTGTTACGGGGAAAAAAAAGCGTTGTCACAGAGTAAAGCAGTAGGATTGTATCCTGGTTGCATCTGTCTAATTCTAATTAACAATCTGTAATTACCAACTGTCAAATGAAAATGCCTGTGATTAGGCAAAATCTGTCATGAGGTAGATTTTCTCCAGCCTGAAAACACAAGGAAGGAATAAATAAAATAGTTTAATGTTCTCTCGGACCATTTGTTTTACATTATACTGAAAGGTAATTATGCAGTTTTTCATCCTGATTTAAAGAGGACATATCATGGCCGTTTTCCACAAGTGAACACAGTTCCCTGGTGTCTCAGTGACCGGTCTGTCACATGCTTTGGACAAAACGAACTGATGCAGAGATACTGCAGCCTCTTCAACCTGGAGGAACAGCCCTTTTCAAAATTATCTGTTATAATAATAATAATAATAATAATAATAATAATAATAATAATAATAATAATAATAATAATAATAATAATAATAATAATAATAATAATAATAATAATAATAATAATAATAATAATAATAATGGATTAGATTTATATAGCATTTTTTAAGGCACCCAACGCACTTTCCATTACTTTTACATTTGTGATTCGTTATTCATTCACTCTCACATGCTCGCTCTGGTGGTGGTAAACTACATATGTAGCCACAGTTGCCCTGGGGCAGACCGACAGAAGCGTGGCTGCCTACTCTGACCACCACCGAACATTCATACACCAGTGTGAGTGACACTGGAGGCAGGGAGGGTGAAGTGTCTTGCTCAAGGACACAACGGACTGACTAGAACAGAGCTGGAATTGAACCGCCAACCCTTCGGTTAATGGATGACCCGCTCTACCAACTGAGCCATAGCCGCCCCAATGGAAAGACACAAATATAATGCACAGGCTTTTTTTATGTGTCAGGCTAACATTCATATAAGTCAGTTTTCTAAATGACATGACTCCACCCAGACAGAGGAGTAATTCATGCTAGACCTCAACATACCTGGACTACGATAGAGATGAATGGAGGATCTGTGAGTCTGAGCAGAGGTATCTGTGAACAATAGGTGGGGTTAACTGAGCTGCTGGGGTGGGATGGGGTATTTAACTGAAACTATGCGTGTGACATACGAAACCTAGACAATCCGATGAAAACGTTTTCATCCCCCTCCAATAAGAACTGGATTAGGACAAAAGGAGAGTAGATGTTTTTTGTCCATAATTTAAGGGTCTCCTCACACACAGACAACACATATTTCTGTTGTAAAGACATTGTAAAGACATTAAAAACTTTGAAACACAAACAAAAAAAACTAAACACTGCAGCTTTAACCTAAACCACCAAATACAAAGTGTGCAGGACCGTTGGCAGTGTGTGTGTCTCCTCTCATGTCCGACTGTGTATAAAGTGCAAATAACCATTAAGAGTTCCGACTGAGTGACTGGAACCTTCTGTGTCAGCTGATTGAATGAGAGGCAAGACCATAGGTTGGGGGTGTGGGGATGTGGGGGGGGGTATTTAGTAGCTGTCCGTCCTCTACCTGCAGCTGAAACTCTTTTCTATCACACTGGTCTAAAAGTACACATTTTTATAAGCATGTTTTTCCAATGGTCAATCAGGCTATTTTTAGGCAATATTGGCCATTGATGATCAGCAGCCGATCGATCGGTGCAACATTAATTATTACATTTTCAAACTCCCACTCAGTCTCACAGCTGCAGATTATTGATAAAAATAAATAAATAAATAAATAAAATCTCCTGTCATATTACTTGTGTTTTGGCATCAGTGGAAGTCATTCACCGTGTGACTCTGGGTTATACTGATGCACTTTAAACGCTTTTCTCTCCATCTAGGCTGTTAACAGCTGCTGACCAAAAACTATTAAGTGGTCCATCAATCAGACTGAAAACTAAAAGGTGAGTGTGCTATTTCTTTGACAGCCTCTCAGCTTTGGTCAGATCAGCAGACTGTACTGCACTTTTTTAAAAATCACCTCCTCAAAGCATTTTTTACCACAGTCAATACTTCTGACTATCATATTAGTCATGGTGCTTTAACATGTGATATTTATGGATAAACTCCACAGTTGTGTTGGTTTTGCTGCTATTTTTTCTGCTTTATGTAATGTTATTTTATTGACTTCATTTTCATCTCATTTCAGATTAACATATTTTCTGCATTATAAGGCGCACTGGGCTATGAGGTACATTAAGACAAACAAAACAATCACTCAAACGTTATTAAACATGTTCACAATGACTCTAACGATTAGACAATAATCTCTAATGATTAGATTTTGGTGGTGATCCAGGATAATTCAAAAACTTATGGACGGAATTTGATGTAATTTTCAGGATGTGTTGGGGGTGTCACAAGGGACAATTGATAAAAGTTTGGGTGATGATCTGGAAGAGATCCTGGATTCTGGATCATTTTGAAATTTTACATTGCGGTAAAATTGCATTTCAAAGTGATCCAGAATCCAGGATCTCTTCCAGATCATCACCCAAATCGAACCATTTCCAGATCACCCCATTACCAAACTACCCTGTAAATTTCCCACAGACAGACAGACAGACAGACAGACAAACTCTGGCAAAAACATAACCTCTTTGGCGCAGGTAATTAATCCACAAATAAAGCACATTGTCATTTTTGGAGAAAATTAAAGGCTTTTTTAAAGTGGTAATACAGTAAATTATTTTTCCCATTTGTACTTTTAATTGCTTCCATTGCCAGACAGGAGAGGGTTCACTGAGTTTACACTCCCATTTGTGTTCAGGTACTGTAGCTGAAATAAGGCTACACACATCAGATCTCTGCACAACTTACATTACCCATGTGATTTAAAGTTCCAAGCTGCAAACAGATAGTGCTCCAGTGTGATGAATGGAACGCAGGTTTCCATTCTTCATCCCTTGGTGACAGGTGACTTTTTTTTTTTTTTTTTTTTTTTTTTTTTTTTTTTGCTACTTCTTCCCATGCTTTTACTGCACCCCCACCACCACCACTACCACCACCAATGTGTCTTACAAGCAGAACATCATAACAAAAGTGCAGAGTGAACAGGCAGCAGGACAGAAACAGACACAGACATGTAAATGCCCAATTAAACTGGAGACATCAGTGGCGATGTGCTGCAGGGAACACTCTCTCTGTCTAAGACTAGTTTGTGTCGCCCGCATTGATAAAAATATCTCTGCAAGGAGGACAGAAAAGGATCACACTGTGACTCTCGTCCCCTCCTAGCCGCAGGTGCATGTCTGGGAGCGGCGACGGAGTTCAGGAAGTTTATCTCACTGGTGTCTTTAAAAAACACACACCGTGACTGCTACTGCTATACTGTTATGGGTAATAAAACAAATTACACAGATAAAACTTTATGTCTTAAAGCTTTTTTTAAAATGGAATTATGCATTTTAAACACTTCCCTGTGGTCTACATAAACTGTAAATCACGGGTTTCAAACATGCGGCCCGGGGGTCAAATGCGGCACGTCAAATGTTCCAATGCGGACCCTCTGGGATGAATTTACAAAGGTCAATAATTCCACAGTCAAGGCTGTGGAACTGATTTTAGTTCAGGTTCCACATACAGACCAATATTATCTAGAGTCAAATAACAGAAAAACCTACAAAAAAAATTAGAAATCCATAATTTCTTCTCGGTTTGATGTGAAAAAATATTTTACATAATGCCAATAATGACAACTTCAATTATTATTATTTTTTTAAATCTTTGTTTTAGTTTAAAAAATAGCATTAAAATATGGAAATATTTACATTTACAAACTATAATGTAACAATAAAATGTAAAAAACCTGAACAGGTAAGAACAACATGAAGTGTCTAAAGAAAATTCAATACAATTTTAAAAAACATTTTTTTTAGTTCTTCATGTAAAAATGATATGTTGAAAAAAACATGGTTAAAATTGCATTTATTTTTCTCAGAAAATTTGAGCTTTTTTTCTGGTTATTTCCATATTTTTTGGTTTGTACAGTTTGTAAAGGAAAATATTTTCCTAATTTAATGGGGGTAGTTTTGCACCAAATCAAAGACGAACATTTAGAGTTACTTACATACTATTCTATTATTTTACAGGAAATCAAGCCTGAGCCTCTGAGGGGACAATGGGAGTTAAAAAAAAAAAGGTCAAACGCAGCATATGTTGGTAACTCGAGATAACCCATTAGGTTCCTAAAGAAGTGTGGAAAAGTGGTTTTCAGCGGAATGACACCTTTAAAAACTGTACATTTTCATTCCTCATCACATTGAATAAATGCTTCAAATATGCAAATCTATGACCGGTCTCTTAATATAACTGCACCTACATAGAGGGTAAGACATGCCAACACTGTTTTTAGCCGTCTCTGCTGTACATGTCACACGCATGTTGACTAAATCTGTGTCATATGACTGGTGTTAAACCTGATATTAGTTTGTACAAGGCTTCACAGAGTATTTTATCTGCTTCTACGACATCAGAATACTGGCTTTGTCTTTCCTGTAAACATATAGTGAAAGCTCCACTACAGTCAGTCTCTGAAGCTTCTACTTGTAACAATAACTAGATGTGATATGCATGTGATATCTGTAAATGTGAGTGAGTATTTATGTGGTAACATGCAAAAAAAAATAAAAAATAAAATAAAATCTGCTGCTACTAGAGCTTTGTACATGCTTGTTAGCTCATGTCCTGAAGCCTTAAAGTCATTCTGCTTCTGTTGGGGCTTTAGACACAAGCAGCTCCAAATGCAAAAAAACAAAAACAAAATAATTAAATATGCGTCAACCAGTGTTTTGCCACAATGACACGACCAGGGCTTGTTCTGTTTGCTCGGAGTTACATTTAATATGGGACAGACGGTTAATGTTGTACTGTAACTGCAGCAGCATCTGATAAACAGATCCTGTACGGGGGTTGGAGTGTCAAAAGACATGGAGATCTTACTGATGCTGACGCAAAAATTCAATATTTTAAAACCATTTATTGGCAAGAAATATTATTCCCTAGCTGTTTGTGTTGAGTATGCGTTATGTATGCTCATTTGTGTGTATTAAGTACATATAGTGTGGGATAGTTCTGCAGCAGATATCATAATCTCTTCACTAGCATGCTTTAGGATGAGATTATGAAAGACATAAAGAGGTAAGAGCGGTTTGTCATTTGTGCTATTGCTATTTCTGCAGAAAACACACACACACAGAGGGTATAGGTATGTCAATCCAAAGCCTGAGAACTGTATAGGGAGCACAAAGTAATCCATTTCTGCAGATTAAGCAAAGAGAGGTGCTGCTGCTCAAATGCAAATGTGAAAAACACAGAGTTCAGCCCGACAGAGAGGTGCAAAGTGACAGACAAAGGCAGAATTTTAACAAAGGACAAAACAAAAAAGAAAGAAAAGAAACAAGGGGCAAAGAATGTGAGCTGAAGAGGAGGAAAATAGCAAAATGGAAGAGACGGGAAGAACAAAGCATTATGGGAGTGAAAGGAAAAAGAGAATTTAATTGCATTTTTAAAACGCGCATGTGCTCTTCCCTCTAATTGGGGCAGGCGCTTGTCCTCTCTAACACATTTGAATATCTTTTCCATGGCTGTCCTTCTACTTTCTGTTTCTTCTTTCCTCTATGGTGAGGGTCTGTTTAAACCAAACAGCAACTCATCAGTTTCCACTTATATGATTTTGACTTTCCACTGTTTCTAACCGATCTATCTGTGTGTGTGTGAGACTCAATGGTCTACTAGATAATGGGCTGAAGATGCCTCTAATCCTACCAGACTGCGAATGGTCATGCTTGTCCCGCTCACTCAGGACTGAATGCTATGTATGTCTAATGCATGTTCCTGTGGGGGTGATGTTCTGAGTTTGACTCCCACAGGTTTACCTCAAAGATTTTCATATATAAACTAAACCACAAAAATACATTCTGAATCACAAAATGAAGATGCCCATGTGTCTTTGCATTAGAACACACAAACATATTTTAAATATCATATCGTCAGCTTCATACCATAATTGCCTAAGTCTTTTTTTTTTGTGTTTTCGGAAAATTAAAAAAAAAAAAACACATTTTCTAAAAGTCACATCCATATTTTTTTATTGATTTTTTTTCACAGAACATTCGAGTAGATGAGAAGAAAAGTATGAAAAAAGAACAAAACATCAACATCATTTGTTTTATTAAATAAAATTGACTTAGACTGATTATGCCTTTGACTTAAGCAGTTTTTCTGAGAACGTTTTGCTTTTTTTCTGCCATTTTGCATACATCCAAACTGCCTAAGTCAAATGAATGACTTGGGCAGGTATGTTTTTGCACTTGTTTTGTTGTTTTTTATGAGTGTTCTGATTGGTCAATGACATAGGCAGAAAGACAGGATGATACAGCAGTGGTAGAGGAGTAAAGTTATGCAAAAATCTCAATTTGAGCAAAAATGTACTTAGATAATTATGGTATGAGGCTAACGATATTTTCAAACATTTTATGACTTTCTGAGGTGTAGAGTTCAGCCAAATGAACATGTCCCCACTGAGCACAGTTACTTTTTTTTTATTGAATATAAAACAAATAAAAATAGTCAGTAACCACTAATCTTTCTGCCAATGTAATCATCTATCTGTTGACCTTAATATAAGAAATATGAAAAAAAATCAAGCCTTGGTGGAGGTCTGCCATTTCTCACTGCCTTGGTATTATTATTATTATTATTATTATTTTTTTATTTTTTATTTTTTTTTCCCATGCTGTTATTGTTGTTATCATCATGGCAGTAATTATCATTTTCACCCTCCCTCCCCACTTTTCCATTTCACCACTAATCAATCCATATTATTTAAATGATCTTTACATTTAGTATCTTTGAATTGTAATATAATGTTGTCAGTTTTGTTGTGAAAGGGTGGGATTTGATAAGTTTGACTTCCTCCTACTGTCCTTCGAATGTGTTGGAGAATTATATGACACATGTGACTGCTATGTCACCTATTTATTTATTTATTCGTTTCTTTTGCTTGTTTTTTTTTTACTCTGTGACACAATCAAAATTAACTAATTAACTAATTAACAATTAAGCCTATACATGTAATTACAACAGATAACCAGTGCATGTGTTTGCACATTTGCTTAAACATTTGTCCCATACATGGTTTCTTATGTGCGTCCATGTGTGAGTGGGTGATGGCAGCCTGTGTGTCCACGTGTGTGATGATTGCAAATCTGCTTTCCGTCGACGGATCACACTTATGAGCAACGTGGCCGCGCTCCTGCGAACGTTGATGGACAGCCTGTGCATATGAATGAGACCATTTGGTCATCTATTCCCTTTGTGAATTGATTTTATAGCAGAAACCTACGAAAGTGGTGAAGCCGAAGCGCAGACAAGAGGAGGGGTTTTATGATTTATTAGACATCAATGACATTTTTATACCCCCCAACTCTACATTTTTTTTTTTATTTAACATTTGACAGATGGTATGTTTCATGCATTTTTATTTCAAGTGACAATAACTGCTACGTTTCGCACAGCTAGATGATAAATTGCTTAATTTGCTTTGTATTTTCTGCATAATGACTCCTCTTTAAATTTAAGGATCTCTCCTGTTACACTGTTCTACATTCCACTACAGTTTTCCTTCACAATTATAATAATTCTAATAGATTAGATTTATAGAACGCTTTTTTGGCCACTACAAGCGCTTAAATTCGTGACCCATTATTCATTCCCTCTCACATTCTCCCTCCGGTGGTGGTAAACTATATATGTAGCTCTGGTGCAGACTGACAGAAGCATGGCTGCCATTTTGCGCCTACCTAGCCACGCTATCCCTATTCATTACATGTATGGGTCTAGGAACGGTTCAGAGTCAGGGGAGGCGGGGCTAAAAGGTTATTTTTCAAATCCTCTGTATGCAATAGGATGGTACTACAACCAATCAGCATAATCTTTAGGATGATGTAGTTGTGACGCCGGAAAGATCACAGAGGAGTTCGGAGAAAGTTAGGAATGACTAAACAAAATGGTGGATTATGGAGTAAAAAGAATTTAAAGATTGCTGATGTTTTCTCACATTTTTCACTCATTTTTGATAAAAGGAAATCACCACCCGTTGTTGTTCTTCTTCTATGGTTGCTACCGAATCATTGCAGCGTCACTTTGTTACACCCGCCCTCTGACTCTATACTGTGATTCGTCAGCCAGTTTCAGGGAAATCTAGCCAAAAGTTGAATCAAGCGTAACTAGACTACTACTGTAGTACATGACATGTGCTGCCGCTAGCAGTCTAGTGCGGCTAGGCTACCTCTGACCGCCACTAATTATTCGTACACCAGTGTGAGTGGCACTGGAGGGAAGGGGGGGGTAAACTGTCTTGCCCAAGGACACAACAGACTTACTAGGACAGAGTGGGATTCGAACCAACAACCCTTCGGTTATTAGATGACCCGCTCTCCCAACTTAGCCTCGGCCGCCCCTCTCTAAAGACACAAAGAGCTATTTTTAATATAACGCACAGGCTGTCAGGCTAACATTCATAAAAGCTATAAATCACTGTTCCAAATGACATGACTCCACCCAGACAGAGCAGAGTAATTCATGCTAAAACCAGATTTAAGCCTGTTTAATGCGCTAATGAAAAGTGCTGTATTTATATGTAGCCGGTAAACGGCAATGTTGTGACATCGGGCCCATCTGTGACTCAGTCTAAACCTCTAATGAGAACATTACTGGGCCCGAGGCAGGGGCGCACTGAGAGGAAAGCAGTGTTTGTGTGTGTGTGTGTGTGTGTGTGTGTGTGTGTGTGGGGGGGGGTGACGGAGGGATGATCGATGCAAAACTCGCCACCTCTTTTGACTGCCATCATGCCTTTCCCTCCTCCTCCTCCTTTGGTTCTCCTCCTCCCTTCTGTCTTATAAACACCAGGGCTCAGGGCAGCAGTGGGTCTAACTCAATACACCATGCAGTGAAAATCAATGAAGACAGAAAGAATCAGTTTGGGAGGGTTAAAAAGATGGAACGTTTCTTTTTCTGCCCAAATGCAATCCTGATCATCACCACCTTATATCACAGAAAAAACCAAAGTGTCATCAAAATACACCTTTTTGCAACACCCCCCCACCCACCCTTGTACATTACGCTCTTCCACATTCCACAAATAATGCCTTATAATTAGCTTATTTACACTCAATTCCACTCCAGCAAAGGACAGTAGAAGAATCGTACTTCCATCACCCCACCCTAACCCAGGCAGACGGAGCTTCGTATTCATTCAACGGCTGAGTCAGAGCACAAGAACAACTCCCAAGACAGTTTTAATAAACACACACAAACACTTTTATAAGACGCATTTGCAAACACAGCCAGCAGCTGCGGTGTGTGTTTACCTGCCTCCTCTTAGGTTGTCATTAAATGTACAGTTCAGCCCTAATTTTGACTTTGAGGATGCAATTGGGGATAGAGAAAGTCATTTCTCATCAAAATATCTGTCAAAAAATAGATAAATAAAATCTGATTATTCATCTTTCCTGTCCCTCGGTGCCTTTCGCCTTCTCTTTCCAGTTACACACACACACACACACACACACACACACACACAGAACTGACTACATCTCCATACTGTAGATACATCTTTCTTGGTCTGCCTCCTATTTTTCCCATTTTTTATTCAGTACAGTGTCCCTCAGTGTCCCTATATCATCTGCCGTCTTTTCTGTGTAACTAATAAGGGCATCTGAAAAGCAAAGAAATTGAGCTTCACTGGAAATCAGCCTCTAAAAACACATGCGAGCACCTGTCCTTGCAGCTCCGTCTCTGCCAAAGTCTTCCCTCATTCCTTTCATTCATTCACTTTTTCTTCTTATTTCCTCAAAAACACCCTCTCCCACCCATAAATACCCCTTTTTTATATATCTAATCTATATGTTTCCACTTCAGAGCCCTGCAATCTACCAATTCTCACCCTCTTGAGTATTTCATGCACTTATTCATTCTTCTGTTATTACTCTAACAGCTCCAGTCTCCAACGTTTCTGCATGTGTGTGTGTGTGTGTGTGTGTGTGTGTGTGTGCGCGTGTGAAAACACTAACCTGCCCTTCTGGCATGCAGCGCAGATCCAAGCTTTGTCCCTCTTGTTGTAGGTGCAGCAGGTCTTGCAGACGTTGTACTGACAGTCCGGGCACTGGCGTTTGGGGTTGAGCAGGAAGGTGAAGGGCGCACAGCAGCGGATGCAGCAGTGCTCGTTGAAGCGGTGCTGCTTGGAGAGGATGGAGCATCTGCTGCCTTCCTCCGCCAGCTCCTGTTTCATCTCACTGGGAGCGAGAGAGAGAGAGAGAGAGAGAGAGAACAGGAGGGGGAGGGGGAGAGAACGAGAGAGTGGTAAGCGTCTGGTCCAGAGGTAGGATGTGAAAACAGTGGAAGACGGACGGCGACACGGAATTATTGAAGATGCAAGAAGATGGTAAATTGAAGAATGTAAAAAGCAGAGGTGATAAATGAAGCAGCAGGAGGTGGAGGGCAGAAGGGTCAGGGGTTTGTTGAAAACATTCTAGCCGCTCCCTCTCTTTCTGTCTCTCTTACACCGATTCTGTGGAATTAACATGATGGCTGACATTTCAATTTGGGGGAACCTGTCATCCTCTGTTTGGCCACATTGGTCAAAAACACAACTGAGAAGAACAGAGCGCACACATCTTCTGTGTCATTAAAACAAATACGAGGCAGTATCACAGTTAATTAAAGCACGGATGGTGTTATTTATGAAAAATAAATGAGCTTAAATAGTGTTTCAGTGAAGGTCAGTCACTGGAATAAATGAATAAATAAATAAAATTAAAAAAAAATTACATTAAATTAAAAAAATATATATATGTTTTTTAAAAATTATTATTATTATTATTATTATTATTATTATTATTATTATTATTATTCTTATTTTTTTTTTTTTTTTTTAAATAGTGCGTCATGGTGGTGCAGTGGTTCCACTCCCAACACCAGACCTTTCTGTGTGGAGTTTGCATGTTCTCCTCGTGTCTGTGTGGGTTTTCTCCACTTTCCTCCCACCATCCAAACACATGCACTGATAGGTTAACTGGTTAATCTAAATCACCCATAGGTGTGAATGTGACAATGATTGTTTGTCTATATATGTTCAGCCCTGAGATGAACTGGAGACTCATACAGTGTGTACCCCACCTTCACCCATTGTAGCTGGATTAGACCCCCAGTGACCCCTGTGACCCCAGTGAGGATAAAGCGGGTTCATATGACGAGACGAGAAATTTTAAATTAAAAAAAAAAAAAGTAATAAAAAAAAAAAAAAAAAATCTAATAAAGTATCACCCTCTTCCATCACACCTAGAAGCAATTGCAGTTATAATCAGCTTTATTTAAATCCAAGGACAACAAAAGGAAGATGCAGTTCGATCAACCCCTCCCAGGCTGATCGGGTCATGCAGAGACATACGACGCTACCTTCAATACATGAGGATAATAAAGGAACCTAAAATAACAACAAGGGTCGCTGCTCTGCTCTGGGAGATAAACCCAAACTTTTAACCCTCTGTCGATCAGTTCCATTATGATTTAGCAGAGAAGGTAAGGTAAAGGTAAGGTAGATTTGGTTGCAGGAAAAAAAAAAGTAAGAATACACAAAACAACTAAATACTTAACAGTGACATAAGACAGTAACACGGGTCAAAACAGTCGATGGGGGGTTACATCATTATTAGGCTTCTGAAGAGCTGATCAATATTTGAACTAGGGTATTAACGACTTCAGTTTTTTTTTTTTCCAAGTCGACTTATTTGTCAATAAAGTTGGAGTCGCGTCGACAGGTCGTGATGACGTCATCACATTGTCAACGGAGAAACAACACAGACACATGGCTAAAAAAAAATTAAAAAAAAAACAAAACACGGACACATGTCTGTCCAGTAATGAACAACTTGTTTTAAAATTCACTGCAACGTAACAATGTCCACTGACAAGAAACAAACAGCTTTTTAACCGCAACAAAACAAAGGCTAATGTTAGCAAACATCAGCAGGTGAACATATGTCTGCATTTGGTCTGGACCCACGGCTCTAAAACTGGACTGTCCACACGTCTGTCACACGTCCTCACTTTTTATATTACGTGTATATTACTGTCTATATCATGTGTTTGGAGGAAAAAAAGAGTGTGTTGACTTAATGCAGGTTGTCTGTGCTGTTTATCACACAGGTTAGCTAGCTAATGCTACTCGTATCATTCACATTAGCCGATACCTCTTCAGATGCTGTGCGTTTTTTTGTTTTTTTTCATCTAAAGTGAAGTATTGCATGTGTGTGTGTGTGTCACTGTTTTCTTATCCCACCACAACTGTCTTACCTGCAGGTGTCTTGTTTATGTCTGGTAGATAGAGGGGGGGAAATAACATGCGACTTGTCGAGTCCTCCAAATTTAAGTCAACTTGTGGTACGAAAGTCGACGTGTTGACTAGTCGACATTTTAGTTAATGCCCGAATTTGAACGATGTGATAGAAGAGGGAAATATCTAAAACAATTAAGACACTGGGTCATGAGGACCACATTTGAGAACCACTGCATTAATGTAAAGGCTGCACAGTTACAATGGAGGGTCGTCGATGCTTCAGTCTGTTTGCACTGAAGGAGAACGAAGGAAAAGGAGACTGATCAGAAAACTGGTTAAAAATGATAGAAAATTCTTCTGCAATGTGCTTTAGTGTGTGACTAGTCAAACCAAAAGCTGCATTTACAACAACTAAAAGCATATAAGTGATTTGGCTATTAATATTTATGACATTTTAAAGTTTTATTTTAATGATGGTTTTATGAGTAGAAGAATAAAAGAAAATATGTAATAGCGCTGTTAATCTGTGCTTTAACTAGCGATGCTGCATTTATATTCAAACATTCATATGAATTATGTACATGGGTTCTTCCTCTGTGGGATTCGCGCTGACTTAGCAGAGCAGCACAGGCAGAAGCAACATAAATTATGTAATGTTTTTTCATTTATATCATACACCTATCATCATCAGAACACACCGATTTCATGTCAGCTACGTTTGAAATAACACAGCAGGGGTCAACTTGCAAATTGTAAAAATCAATGTCATCCATTGCAAAAAAAAAAAAAAAAAAAAAAAAAAATCATTCTCCAGTTTGTGTAGAAATGTGACGTGAGGATGAGATGCAGAGATTGAGCTGCTACAGGCGGGAGGTGAGAAACTGAGTTCAGCTCAAACAGGCAACGGCTAAATTATTTACACCTCTCCTCTACTCACTACAAATAGTCAAGTTAGCCTCCCTGCTTTCACTGATCATACAGATACACACAAAATGCAAAGTATAAGAAGAGAAAATGCTGACAATTCTGTCGGTAAACACACAAAAATATCATTTACAGCAGGAAAACAAGCCCACCGCTCAAGTGAAACATGCACTGAAATAACCATAAGAATCAACCAAAGATACAGTGTGTGCACGACAACCTGAGCAAGGCATCACACACTAGAGTCACTCATAGAATATAACTATATACTATAACAATATGCTGAATGCAGCATATTGTGGACTTCCTCTGTGTGTGTGTGTGTGTGTGTGTGTGTGTGTGTGTGTGTGTGTAGCCAGCAGGGATGTTACAATCTCCCGCTTCCCCAAGTTATTAACGTTGCTCCTCAAGCAGATCCTCTGCTGCCTCACTGATTGCTTTTCATATGCACCATTACACGAGGCATATTAACAAGATGAACAAACCATTTCATATATAATGTCATGTGAGAATAGACATGAGTGTGTGTGAAGGCGTAAAGAAGGTATGGATGAATCCTGTCTAAAGATGAACATTGTCCACATCCTAATGTACGTGTGCGCAGTAGACACATCGCAGGTCCTGAAATTATTTGTATTTCTTTTTTATTATTATTTTCAAAATGTATTTGTATATATCTTTTGTTTTATTTATTTGTTTGTATTATTTATTTATTAATTATTAATGTATTTATTATTTATGCATGTTTAATTCATTAATTTATTTTTCATTGTTATTACATTTTTTATATTGAATCAAATAATGGATTTTTTTTAAATTATTAATTCTATTTATTATTATACATTTCTTATTTACGTATTTCTTATTTATGTATTTTATTTCTTCATTCATTCATTTTTTTATTGTATTATTTATTTAATTTATTTATTATGTATTTTTTATGTATTTATATTTTATATTTGTAACTTTTATTTATTCATTTATTATTTATGTCATTATTATTATTTTTGTATTTATGATTTTATTGACAATTATTAATTGTATTTATGATTTATATTTTTATTTATTACTTCATTAATTTATTTATTTTAAATGTTTTAAAAATAATATTTATTTACTTATTCATTGAGAATTATTGATTTTATTTCATTATTTCACGATGATACTGAAATGTATATTCTGTGACGATTTTTCCTGATATCCTTAATCCTAACATAAAACAATTCACAAACAACATAATCAAAAGAGGTGGATATACTGTCTGCATACAAGGTCATACCTGCAGGGAAATAGAGGCTCCAATCAAGATAATTAAAAAGAACATAAATAAAAGACCTGCATCATCTGGTGCACAAAGGAGCAACTGGAATATATACTGTATATATATATATATATATATATATATATATATATATATATATATATATATATATGCAGTATACATTTACACTGAAATATCTAGGAGGACGGAACTGCCTGAAAATCATTTCCTTCAGTTGTGATTAGGATCAGGATCCATTTTGCTTCTCTGTGTCTGTGATACAAGTTTAATGAACAGCACAGTCATGGCTGGCTCTGGACATTTAATTAAATGAGTGGGCAAATGTACACATACACCCAAGGACGGGAAGGGAGGGTTTCATGGCTGACGTCCCCTCACATTAACTCACATCTCTGTTAATGAGACATGAAAAGCAGCGCTCATACGCCAGACGTAGCTGTAGATACATTCAGAGGTTATTCAGGTGTTACTGAGGTAGAAATAACACATAAGATCCTCTGGAAATGTACAACTAACTTACTGTGGTTACATTAATACATACTAGGGCTGAACCGTGTTAGGAAAGAACTGCTGCGTTATGATTTTTTTTCAGTGGTCAAAGAGGTTAGCGGGGTCGACACAGTGTCATCTGTCTTGTAGCCGAAATAATAAAATAGAATTGATAATTAAAAAGTAAATAATTCAAATTAAAAAGAAATGAATGCAAATGGTAAAAAAATGGTAAAAATAAAATAAAATAAATAAAATGATAATAAAATAAAAACAAATAAATTACTAAATAAAAAAGGATTAATTAATTTAAAAATGAAAACTATTTTAAACCTAAAAATATATAAACAAAAATAATACAAAAAAAAAACAATAATAATGACAGGATCTGTGTTGTCACTGTTGCACACATGTACATTGTGACTTTTTTTAAATTATTATTTATTTTTATTGATTTGTCTTTTTTATGTATTTTTCATTCATTTATTTTTATTTTATTAAATATTTTATTTTATTTTATTAACTTATTTGACAGGGACCATGTAGAAGACGGCCCTAGTACCAGAGTTACCTCAAAAGCTAATTACCTCCACCAAGGAGGTAGAGTTTGTCTGTCTATCTGTCAGCAACATTACTCAAAACATTATGGATTTAAATTTAATCTCCATTTATCGCAATGTAAAAATTAATTGATCCATAATCCAGGATGTCTTCCGGATCATCACCAAAATCATTTGTTCCTTGTGACACTACAAACAAATCCTGAGAATTCTATCAAAATCCATCCATAACTTTTTGAGTAATGTTGCTGACAGACAGACAGGCAGACAGCCAGGCAGGCAGACAGACAGACAGACAGACAGACAGACAGACAGACAGACAGACAGACAGACAGACAGGCAGACAGGCAGACAGGCAGACAGACAGACAGACAGGCAGGCAGGCAGACAGACAGACAGACAGAAAGACAGGCAGACAGACAGGCAGGCAGACAGGCAGGCAGACAGGCAGGCAGACAGACAGACAGACAGACTCCAGTGAAAACATAACCTCTTTGGCACACCTGTCTTCATTCAAAGGGAGGAGGTTTGAGAGTGTTTTTGTAGTTTACATCTGTGGTCCCTGTGGTTTAAATCTGTATTTATTTATTTTTAATTATTAATTTTATTGAATTATTTCAGCTACAAAAAGTCTGGGCTACTTTGCTGAGGCTGCTGCCCCCACGTCCCGGACCCATATGAAGCGGGAGATGACGAGCTACAAGAAGGATGACACTGGAACGTATGATCTGTGTCGACCACTAATCTGTTTGACTGTTTGACCACACATTGTTTTTTTCTAACATCGTGCAGCCTCTTATTGGTGATGAAAGAATTGGACGACTGTGTGAAGTCATGCTCTGTCACATCCCAAATATTGTCAGTTGGGTTCAGGTGTGGGTTCTGTGGTGGGTAAGGGGTAGTTACAGCCTAAAAGCACAGACAGACAGACCTCCCTCTCCCCTGCCTCCTCCTCCTCTCGTTCCTTCAGCAGGATTCCGAGGCATTCCCAGGCCAGCTGAGAGCCATGATCCCTGGATCTGCCCTGGGGTCTCCTAACGATTGGACGTGCCTCATACACCTCACCGGGGGGGCATCCAGGAGGCATATTGACCACATGCCCAAACCACCTCCACTGACATGGACGTGAAGCAGCAGCAGCAGCAGCAGCAGCAGCAGCAGCAGCAGCAGCAGCAGCAGCAGCAGCAGCAGCAGCAGCTCTACAACAGCTCATGTCCACATGTGCTTCAGTAAATCGTATTTAACCCTTTGATGCAGATGCAGTTATACCACATCTGTTAATGCATCATCCAATACACTGTAATTCATACCATTACTGTAACTTTGCTGTTTTTGATGGTCAAAAGAATCTTTTTTCATTCATGTTTTGCATATTATTTTTATGAAGTAATAAATAAAGTCTGTTAAAATGTGAAAAAACATCAGTTTAGCTGAATGATTTTTTTATTCACTTTCTGTTGTTGAGTTTTAAATATAAAAAATTTATATAAAATGTATTTATTTATAAAAATGTATTTATAAATATAAAAAATAAAACACTCAGGAAAAATATCTTGACTAAGGTTCTTATAATTCAAACACCACATGTAGTATCTAGTTGAAATTAATGCAAAACAGGAAGTGGATGCAACCATTTCCTTCCAGTAGACGCCCAGAGGTTAAGCGGCCATTCTGTCCAATCATAACCCTCTGTACGTCTCATATAAACCATAAACACTGAAGGAAATATCTTTAATTATGCATTATTTTAGTCAGAATAAATAATTCGGAATTAAAAAAAAACCATCATGTAAACGTAGCTAATGGCTTATACTGTATACTGTGAAAAAAAGTTCCATTATGACCATTATTTTTTTGCCACAGTATAAGCCATTGTTACATTATGAGCTTTTATTACATTATTAGTAACTATAGAGCTGAGATAATAATGTAATAAGTTATTACATTATGCACTCAGGATTTTGATTAGTACATTATTAAGTTTAATTACATTTAATTTATGACATTAAGATAATAACTCATAATGTCATTACATTATGATAAAACCTTGCATCATTGTCTTGGAATATACACATGCCATCAAGAAGAAAAATCCATTCAGTCTATTCAGGTTAAACTGATCACATTTTATGGACACATAACGTCGCTGAACCTTGACCTTGTACTGTTGGCACTAGGCATGATGGGTAATCATTTTATCCACCTTTCTTCTCACCCTGATGCTCAATCACTCTGGAACAGGATCAATCTGATCTCCTCAGAGATCACATGACCTCTTAACGGTGAAACAATCCAATCTTCACACTCTCTAAACTGATGGTTGTTTAAGGAAAGAGAAACTATTCATCAATAACTTGTCACAACTAAAACACATTAATCATTGCAGTAATTATCCAGTGGACGGATCTTAACTATTTGTTTTTGTTAAATCCAGATGGTGACTATTTTTATTTATTTCTTGGGCAGGAATTTGTCTAAAAAATGATATTCTAATTTTAATAAATGGGGAATGGGTGTAACATTTACTCATGTGACTAATGGGCAAAATAATCTATTTGTCTCCTAAACATAATAACACAAAAACAGGAAATCAGTCTAAAGGGAAGGATCTTATTTCTTATTTTTTCTTTCATACCAATCACAAAAACGTATTCACATCACAGAAAATATAATGTTAGTGGGATTTTTACTTGTAATTCTGAGACAAATGGTATCGCTTCAGATAAGTTTTGAATAAGGTTTACATTGGCAGCACTACAAAAACTCCAGCATTGGCTTTTATTTATTCTGTGTATGTGATTCATTTGCATACTCCCACTATCATAAATGGCATGCATGTGAATATGTGCATTTAAAAGGAAATATTCTGTTAGTCTAGAAGAGCTTCTTACATGTTTGCTGTTTGAAAAGATATCTAATTTTCTATATGCTGACCAATTCTATATTTTATATATATATATATATATATATATATATATATATATATATATATATATATATATATATATATATATGTATATATTTCACCCAAAAAAGCATATTTTGAGATAAAACCATATGACCAGATTTTTTGACACCCCATCTGAAATCATGCGGCATGTCCTAAAATTCATCTCTACCAACTTTGATTATTTTATCATTTCTGTAACAATTCTTCCAAATATTTGTATTAAGCTGCTCCACTAAGGGGACGTCTCAACAGCTGGATCAACAACAAATCCCTGTTATCATTTCTGTTTCACCACTAGAGTTGCTACATTCCCTTTCCAGTTGGAGTTACTACTTCAACTGAGTCACGGCCGCCCTGAGTGTTTCCTCGTATCTTTACTCCATACATGCATGTTAAAGCGTAACCAGTGAGCTGTAGATAAAAGTATGTTTAGCTGGATAATGGCAACCTGGGTTAAGAATACAAAGTTAGTGAGTTAACACACACTAGAATGAAAAACTATTGATTATGTAGATAAGTGACTGCAGTGTGTGTTGAGGGCATCGAGGATCTAAAGGCAGAACTGAGCTCATGCAGCAGAATGTCAATTTGTGTGCAATTTAAAACCAGGATTGCAGGATGATAAGTGGATTTAATCATATGCAGTTTGCTCTGACAGGCTGTCAGTACCGGTAAATATTATGTGTACTGAAGATCTATGGACTCTCTCTCTCTCTCTCTCTCTCTCTCTCTCTCTCTCTTTTTCCATTAACCCTGCCTCGCTTCCTCTCTCCATCTGCTGGTCATCTATAACAATACTTATTTATCAGTCTCTCATTCCCATCATGTTTCCCTCTTCCTCCCTTTTTCTTCCAGCAGATTTGGCTGAAGTTTAAGCTATGGTCACTTTTTGTAATCAAGGTAATGGCATCCTGACGTCCAGTCCAACAGTCTGGGCATCAAACACAAAACAGATGCAGTTGTTTTAAAATGATGGATCACCCTTTCAGCTGATGTTTTCCGAAGCTACAACCCACAGAAGTGATTGATATGATGACCGAGATGTGACTAAAATCAGCGTGTATATCAAAGAAACACAGTAATGTAGAGAATATAGTGCAATAAAGAATATAAAGAACATACATCAACATGTAATTTGATGAATATTAGTTGTAACTTTACATTAAAATAATTGTGTTGAATCTAAAGCAGGGATGTCAAAAGCATTTTAGTTTAGGGGCCACATTAAGCCAAATGGTCAGATCATATATCACATAATATATAAGTTACATCAACTCCAAATTTTCCTCCATGTTTTAGAACAAAATAAAAAGGAAAATTATGTGATGAAAATGTTCACATCTAAATACTGTCCTTTAAAACAATGTGAATAACATGAATAAAACAACACTTCTTCAGAAAATACAATTTTAACAAGATTTTAACAACAATTTTATTCGTTTTTTGTTCACTTTCTTATTCATTTTGTTTATTTTTCCTACACTTTGCTTTTTAGTTGATATTTTTTCTTTCATTTTGCCCCACTTGTGTCTTACTTTCTTCATATTACCAATTATTTTTGCCAGTTTATTATTCATTGTTGTTCATTTTATTGATGACTTTGGCCATTTGTGTTCATTTTATTGCTAATTTTACTTCTTTTTACTGTGGAACTGTTAACGTTTCAGGAATTAAAGGGTTAAACTGAATCATGTGGAAGAGGGAAATATCTAAAACATGCAGGACGCCGGCCCTCGAGGACTGGTTTGACACCTCTGATGTAGAAACATGATATTAAGTCATGGCTTTGTATGATAACTTAATTCTTATTTATTTCCATTTTAGAATGTCAAATAGGAGACGGGTACATTAAGAGGTACCTGTCTGTAGGAAACAAACAAAGCTATTTTATATTAATGTTTAGTCAGTTTTAGAGCAGCTGAGGAGAGAATCCTTAGAGAAGGAGAACACACTATACCTCAGAGTGTTTGATCAGAGCTTTGATCCGCCTTCTGCAGAGGAAAAACCACAACACCAACATCTCCTCTTCACCAGTAAATCACACAGCCTGGAGCAGCAGGATGCAACAGCACACCTGACTGATAGATGAGCGCCTGGATGTTAAGAGTGTGTATGTGTGTCAAGTTTAAGTGGGTGCGTGTACTTATCGATTAGGGTCGATATGCATTTTCAAGTGTACAGTACCTAAATGCACTTGGTAATTGTGGATTGATCCAGGGCTTTCCAAGCGCTTAAGAGGCTTTTAATTGAAAGTGGGCCATTTCAAATGTGAACGTGTTTCCTTTTGAACCTATATGTGTGTATGAGCAGGGGCGGATCTAGCCATTTCGGGGCCCTAGGCAAAGTATAGGCCCTCATTTTTGAAATCCACATATACACCAAGTAACAGTGAGAGAGAGAGAGAGAGAGAGAGAGAGAGAGTGAAAGAGAGAGAGAGAAAGAGAGAGAGCAAGAGAGAGAGAGAGAGAGACAGAGAGAGAGAGATATTGAGAATGAAAGAGAGAGAGAGAGAGAAAGAGAGAGCAAGAGAGAGGGAGAGAGAGAGAGAAAGAGTTTGAGAGAGAGAGAGAGAGAGAGAGAGAGAGAGAGATTAAATTAACCTTAAATTTGCAGGTAGTTCAGTCCTCAGTCTTCAAATGTCCATGTTCCACTTGTCCATTGTACAACAACAGATGGTGGGAATGTGTGATGAGACAAATATTATTTAGACATTACTTCACTTTTTTTTCATTGAAAATTTTTTTATTACTTTATATCAGTAACAAATTAAGAATAGGTTTTTTGTGTGTTTCCAGGCTGCTCAGATTGCCCCTATGGAAGGCAGATTTGATGGGGGGGGGGTCCTAGGCAATTGCCTGTGTTTCTCTAAGTGAAGGTCCGCCACCACCTATAAGTGTGTGCAATGCTTCGTCTACACAGTAATGTGATACTGGCATAATAACACACTATATTGTGCAAGTGTTTTTCAAATATTGTATTAAGGCTGTACTCCCATATTTTCATCTTTGTACACTGTGTGCACCAGAGCTGGAGAAATCCTGATCTACTTCACTCCAGGGTGGGAAAAAAACATGAGCAAAAAGCAAATTTTAGCTCAACTGATGCGCAAAATTTGCATTTGGACGCCGACTGGGTGAATCCAAGTTACTTAAAGAGCAGCTTAAGCTAACCAATGCAGACTATCTTAACACTCTTTCTCCTCTGCAATGCAGCAGTAGACTGGCATGTGGCTCATAAATTTCATGGTAGTGAGCTTCTGGCGTTTGGCTATTAGAGTGGTTGGCTGTAGATTAAAGTCAGGTGTGAGAAGATTAAATCATATCGCTCACAGGTAGACGGGAAATGACTGGCCTGCTATGGACCAGTTTAACCAAACACGTGTTAGAACGTCTGACAACATAGTCATGACAAAAAAATTAACACAGCTCCTGATGTTTAAATATTTACTGGTTATATTAACAATTAGCAGAACAAGGAGGAAGAAGTAGAAGGAAAAAAAAAAAAAATAATAATAATAATATATATATATATATATATATATATATATATATATATATATATACAGACACAGATACAGTATATATAAACAGGGGTATGTATTTATTTTTGTTGTGTATGTATATGTGTCTACATATGTATATATGTATATGAAGGTATAGGTGGATGTAAAGATATAGAGCGTATAATTTATAAAATAATAGTAGACACTTCACCCTCCTTGCCTCCACACTGGTGTATGAATGTTTGGTGGTGGTCAGAGGGGCTGTAGGTGCAAAATGGCTGCTATGCTTCTGTCAGTCTGCCCCAGCTACATATGTAGTTTACCACCTCCAGAGGGCACATGTGAGAGTGAATGAATTGGTCACTAATGTGAAGTGCTTTGAGTGGCCAAAAAAAAATCACGATATAAATCCAATCCATTAGATAATAAATCAAAATAAAAGCTTATTTACCTTTAGACCAGACTACTAAAATTATCTTCTTATCGCTCTTACTTATTTTGTTATTTAATCAATAATTTGTTTAACGAACTGAAAAATAATTACATATATTTCCTAAACCACCGAAGAGAGTCATGATTAAGGTAACAACTCAATCTTCAAACCAGTAGTGTCTGTAAAATAAGGTTTGTAGTGAATTGATGTGATGTGAAATATAATCCCTGCAGTCTGTCAGTGCTGACATCCATCATCAGCATCTGAAGATAGCTCCTTAAAAACACAATCCGGTTGCACTTTTTGTCTTGTTTTCAGTGCGTTGGTACATGTTTAGAGAACATTTTCAAATAAAAAACTATTTTTAAACAAGCTCAAACTTCTTTGTATTTTGGAGGAGAATGTGGGTAATTTGTACGACATACATGATTAATCATTCATTTTTCTGTCGTGGCCTTGGTGTGTTTTATTCATCCATGGCATGAACAGACTTCCTCTCATTTATTTTTCCTGTCTACAGCTCCAGAAAGAAAAAAAAGAAAAAGAAAAACCCAGACCACTGGTTTATTATTTATAAAGATGTATTTGAGTAAAATGAACATGAATAAATGAACTGAATAAAATGACTGAATATAAATGAACAAATTCATATTTATGAGTCAAACAACACAACACTTCTTTTCATTTAAGAGGTCAATATATGACACAATAAACCTGATATTTTCTTTTAAATCAGAACCTTGGTCTGCTGCACCGGTCAGATCCAGCGTCCTACAGCGGAGCCGCCTCCCCAAGCTAAGCTAAGAGCTAACCTGTTCCGACCGCCGCTTCCAACAGTCCTGCTCGCCAACGTACGCTCACTGGAAAACAGCCTGAACTACCTGAAGCTGGATTTAAACACCAAACATGATCCACCAGACTGCTGCAGCCTCATTCTCACCCAGACGTGGCTCAACTCTTCTGTCCCGGACACGGACATTAGCCTGGACGGGATAAAATCTAAATCTACATTTTCCTTTTACACATATTTCATATAAAATCGGTACATTTTTATATATTTTTAAAGGGTTTTAGGGGTAGTAATGGAGGGGGGGGGGGCTTTGAATAACTTAGGCCTTTTACATGCAAAATGCGACTAATTACGAAAAATTCACGGTACGACAACACTTCTGGAACAAATTAATTTCGTAAGTAGAGGTATCACTGTAATTAATTAGACACAAACAATATTTTTTGTTCTTTAAATTAATTCTTATTTTAATGAATTAATAACTATTAAGAACTATTTCTGCCTATTATTTAATGATGTCTTTATTTATTTAATTTTGGCACTTTTAGTCCTCCACACCCCTGATGGTTTCTTATTTTTCATTTTCATTAAATATCACTATCATCACAGAGCAACCACCGTCTTCATTATATCATGTGCCCATTGGTAACTTGTCACATCTTGAAACATCACATCTCAAAAAGTACCAAAGCAAAATCAGACAACAAATAGGTCACACAGGCAGGAGCAGCAGAGCTACAGCTCAATAGGCAACACTTTGGGCTTTGGCTTCTGGTCAAAGGGGCTGTCTTTTCCCCCTGCACATTTTCAAACGAGGGGTTAGGCAGCACGGTGCTAAAGGTGCTGGGAGGTAATTCCAACATTGATGTACATTGGCCGCTGGGACAATGTTCAGAGTGCAGAAATCGGCAGAAATCAGACCACAGAACTCAATACATTGAACTGACAGAACTGAGAAATTACACGACACACTGTTGTATTTAACATGTAGCTCCGCCCACCTCCTCAAGCCTTGATCTCACTGAGTGCACAGTACAAAGATCATCATAAAACAACAACATATAGAACATTAACAACAATTATTCCTATTCCTATAAAAAAGACAAACAAATAAAAAAATAAATATAAAAAAATAAATGAATAAAATAAAGAAAAAGACAAATATCCAAGATACATCCAAAAAATGTATTATATCATTAAAAACAATCCACTTTTAAAGGGTTAATATTTCAAAAAAAAAAAAAATAGTACACCTATGTTATTTTTAAGTGCAGATTGTTAATGACAGGGACTGAGATGTAGCAACATCTATGTCTGTAACTACTTTAAAACAAAAGATGACATACTTGACTGTGTATTTCAGTTATTTATTTCTTATTTATTTCTCTGTTTTCTTCCTTGCATATCCTGTCGTTCTTTTTTTTTTACTCAGACACAATCAACATAAATCCATAATAATAATAATGAAAAAAAAATCTGTAGGTTGTCTATGAGACAAGCTACAGAGGCATGAAGGCAGATCTTCTCACAGCAGGGGTAAATCAAACACTTACTCAGCTGCCTTTAAATGTCACAGCCCTTCAGTTGACTATGACAGCCTGTTGCTAACACTGTGTGAGTGTCACATGATTATATGTCACGTCTTCCTAACCACTTCACTTCATGTTCCTGGATCCTAAACAACTACAAACGAGTGCATGTGGAATATTCCAAATGTGACACTGTTGCACCTGGTGAGGAACTTCCTCCCACATCACCTCCAAGATGAAGAACCCACCAGCACATCGTTACCCCTGGGTGTTCCCACCCATGGGAACCTATTGTTGCAGCATCACTAAGCACACATGAAAACCTACTCTACTGTGCATCATTTCACAGACATCGTATCAACCCTGAAGGTTTTCCAGCCTTTTGAGCTAAGAGCTATGTTGGTAAACACTACTTAAATAAAAGACACACACACACACACACACACACACACACATAAAAACACAACATGAACAGAGACTTTCATATATATTATAATCAGCCGGTACGTTTACATGCTGTTTGTAATTCAAAATTATTCATTTAATTCAGAATTAAAGCTATTTCCTTCATGTTTATGTCACAGTAGAGTTGACGCTTTTCCTAGTCGAGATTCCAATCGCAATTGCCAATTTTACTAGTAGAGATCACAATTGGTATCTCCTTGTTAGGAATAGTTAATGGTCAAGGGTCAGCATAGGTGATAAGTTTATTTAACAAGAACAGGTTAAGAACAAACACAGGAAAAACCATGATGTCGTTTAAACCCCCGCGGGAGGAGAAGTGAGCAACAAGGCTCCTAGGTCTGCATTTTTGGGGTCCCCTTCTGACGTTCCCGCCCCGTGGAGGTTGAATTTATTAAAACCACACCCCCCGCCCAGTGACGTCAATCACTGGGTAGAAAAAGACACATAGTTACATATTATTGGGTACAGAGAGAGATTTGTATTTTCATAAGAACCTCTCATTGGTTAAAACACTTTTAAGGAGTGGCCTATTCCCAGGCGGAAAAATATTAAACTGAAACAAAGAAAATTCCTTTGTTCCCTAATGGAGAATAACTTAATGAATGAATGTATGATTGGATGAAGGTGGTTGCAGGAGCACACATGCTAGGCTATTTACTTCACATAGGTCAACTGACATGTCCACCCAAGTCAGACACCAGACGGTGGCATTGAGGGATAACAAAGACAGTAGAGAAGCAAAAGAAAACAACAGTGTTTGGGTGTAAATTAATCAGTGACCCTGAAGCAGAATCTACAGTAGCCAGAGTCAACAAATCAGAGAATACATATAAACAAGTAGAACCGAGGGTTGGCACAAGAACAAAGATAACCAATCAGAAAAGAACACGAGCTGTGGGTGGGGAAATGGACATAACACGAAATATTAACAAATTAATTGTAAACAAATGGACATTTTAGACTGTAGGCTGTTCAATAAACCACAAAAATCTGAGACCGTCATGTTCCAGACCTCCTGATTGTCTCACCTCAATTTATCCTTGAAGACGAAAGCCAGGGCTTTTCAAAAGAAGGGTTTCTGTCATCCTCTAGGACAATCTGTAATTCACTATAAGAAAGTAAATGGACTCATACTGTATAGCACCTTTCCACCTTCATACTACTCAAAACACTTTACATTAGCCTCACATTCATCCATTCATCAGTAGGTTTTTAAGGTTCTGTCAGACCTACTTGGAGCCTCAGTCAGGGTTCAGTGTCTTGCTCAAGGACACTTTGACGTGAGACAGAGCCAGGACTCAAACTACTGACCCTTCAGTCATTGGTCGACCCGCTCTACCAACTGAGCCACAGCTGCTGAATTATTAAATAATTCATCTGTGTTTAATAATTCAATCAAAGGTCGTCAAAGAACAAAATGGTCACCCACCAAAAAGGTGAGAAAATAACTGTGAAATGAAGTGGAACACATAAAGAAGCTTGATGGTATACAATTAGACAACTAATTGCAACCTTAAGTGTATAACTGATTAATATTGTGTTTTTCTATGGGTGCTATGAACATTAGAAAATCATGTGATGAAAATTGTCATGTAAAAAATATGATGCGTGGGAAAAAAATTAAAGCAATATCTGGTCTTGTCATTTATATTGTCCACTATTATTGAATTCTGTAAATGTGATATGTTAAATATAATTATTGTTACTAGGGATACTTTTCAAGTTATAACAGTTCCCTTTTAAATTGCTATCACCTAGGAGAAATGCTAATTCTCCCAGGAATCTTTTGAAATCTTGAATATATATATATATATTTTGCAGGGTTAAAATAGAAATCGCAGTGTCAGTTTTTTATAATATCGTACAGCCCGAGCTTCATCCATCTGCTACTCCTGCAGAAGGAGTCTGGACTTTTGGCCAGTAGACGAGCCCATGAGTCCCTATTATGTCAGAACCAGAGCCAAACCCTGGTCCCTATAATTGAATTGGCATCTCCCAAAAATAACTTCTTCTTCTCTCCTGCTTGGATCAGCCCTAATTACTCCTCTCTGTCTGTCTTTGCTCTGTGCATTCTGCTTTATTTTCCTCGCCTTTTATCACAGGGGATTTCAGTGAACAGTATACAGTATAGCCTAACTCCTTTTCTTCTGTAGCTCTTTGTTGCCACGAAAATAGCCGCTCATTCCCTAGCGGCTGTCCCTGGCCTCTTCTTAATATACAGCGGCACATTTTGTCACACTTGTAATTCATAGACCATGCGTAATACATCACCACTCAGCATATTGTATAATGCAATTGCAGCTCATCTTATCACCGAGTGGTAAGAAAGTTCCCAAGTTGATCGTGTATAGATGGTAACACTTTACTTTATGGATCGCTAATAAGCTTGTGATTCTATGGTTATTTCATGGCAATAAT
The DNA here is from genome assembly GCA_020466265.1 of Siphamia tubifer. Classification (NCBI taxonomy): domain Eukaryota; kingdom Metazoa; phylum Chordata; class Actinopteri; order Kurtiformes; family Apogonidae; genus Siphamia; species Siphamia tubifer. The sequence goes on along the minus strand of CM035802.1, from coordinate 33,893,052 downwards.
GTGTTTGCAACCACTTAATACAAGCCATTTCCATCCAGTTTGCAGTGCAGTTAATCTGAACTTTTCAGGTAATAGAAGATGGTAATTTCTATAGTAATTATTTAATATAATTTCATGGCAATAATGCGTTTGTAACTGCTTTTTACAAGTAAGTTTCATATTACCTGGAAATATAAGAATCTGAATGGAAATGACTTGTAATAAGCAGTTACAAATGCATTATTGCCATAAAATTACTATAGAATTACCACCTTATTATCTGGAATGTAAAGTTTTACCGAAACATCTTTATGAGGTGTATGACAATGAGGCAAACTCAGAAGACAGGACAAGTTGTCAGGAAAGCAGCAGACAACAAAAACCCATACATATGAAAAACTCCAGTAGCATATTGGCAGCATATTATTTATTATTCTGGTCCCATGTGACTTTGTGCAAACAGATTGATTCTCTCCTTCACTGCACCCTTCCTTCTCTCTGCTTTCCCTCGGTGAGTTTGACACTTAAAGCCTCCATCTCTCTGTTTTTTGTTTGTGTTTTCTTGTGTAGCTACAGATTATAGTGGAGGAAAAAACAATCTGCAGCTGTTACTGTGGACTTTAAACCTACAGCTGCTAATCTCAGATATAGTTGGATAAGTTAGATGACAGGATAAAAGAAACAATTGAAACGAAGAATAATGCAGTGATGGATAAAAATACTCAATTCCAAAATGTTTGAGACGTAATAATTTAGAAATGTTATCAACTTATACTAATACACTGGGTACGATTTCCCTCTGGTTTTGGGCATCACCATTATTGTCTGTTAGGGTCCAATGATTTTACTGCTCACGTACACCTGGGATCCCACCTCAGCCGGGGGACGCCTGCCATCACTTTCATTGCACCATGGGGTTTCTGGGAGACCCTCTGACTCGCGTGTACATTCCACTTTATTTTCACAGTTGTGGTGGTCCCCGCCCTGGCGACACGATGCGGTTGACATGTGGGAGGAAAAGGGGTCTTGACTCCCGTTCCTGCCGAAATCATAATGCATTTTTGTCCTCTATAAGGGACAAAAGTTTCACATTTTTGCTTAAAACGTGTCATTCCATCATTATTTCATTAATATAACTGTGTTATCCATTGCTATTGAATACATTGTGCGTTGGTTCTATTTAAAAAAAAACGTCCAGATTGTTTTGTTTCCAGCTGTTTTTGCACGATAGAAAAATGAACAACAGAGTTTACAGCTACTTTCTCATACATGTCCATGACGCGGTCTCTGATTGGCTCAGAATGCATGAAGGAACACTCCCCCCTTCCCTCTCGCTCTCTGTATGTGTTCACCTTTACCAGAGTAACATCCAGCTAGGTTTCGTGCCACTGCTTGTTCTGAAAATGTGCAGGGAAAAAAAAACGAGGCTTTATTTCCACAGAGAGCACATGAACCAGTTTGAGCTGTCATTTTTTTCCAGTTTGTGCAGCAGCTACTGTGGCGCCGTCTTCTCTTATAGATGCTAATGCTAATGCTACTTCAGATTCACTGCTGGGGACGGGCTTAACCCCATGTAGGTGGCGCTAAAGTCCATCTGACGTCAGGCGGAGCGGCTTTTTCTGCGTCCCTCGTTCCTCTTGTTGTTTTCTGTGAATGTGGTATGCAGCCAGTGGAGGTGATGAACCACTGTCAAAGGTAGCATGTGTTGGTAAGTCGGGGTGACCCATGAGATCACAAAAGGACACCTTAAAAAAATCTGTCCATTGTAAATTACCCTCCATTAAAAAAGATTTGAATAAATACAAATATTTTTTTAAATGCATTTGGAGAAACTGTTGTGATTTGAGACTCCTGCCTTAGAGGTTCCAAAAACGAATAAATAAATTAATATGTTTTATTGTGAATAAAAGGTTTAAAATCAAACTTTCTCCTCAGAGGGAAATTCTATAGTTCAGTCATTGTAATATACACAGAATATTTAAAGTAGTATTAGTACTTCACATTGACATTAGGATTTTTGTTAAATGTATTCCTTTTCTACTCACATTTTACTATATGCCTTTTTTTTTTAATTGGGGTTGTCATAAAAAAAAATACACCCATCCAACTTTGCACAACACCTTTGTTGAAACAGAGGAAGTCCTGGAGCATTATTATTTTAGCATAATTGTACACATTTCAAAGCAGGAATATTGGAATGAAATAGTTTGCCTGCCTTTGAATTCAATCTACCAATTAGCTGCCAGAGGGTCTAAGCATAAACACCAGGATGCAAAATTGAATTCCCTCATTGCAAAGTGATCTCAGCAGAACCTTGCTGAGTTTGTAGTAAATTGTCAGCCCACACTATTTTCTCCTTGTCTTTATCTTTCTCTTATTTTCTCTCCTAGTTGCTGTGCAGGCAGACCATTCTGATTGGAAATGTTATCAGCAGTGCACACATTTGACTTGGATTGTTTCCCAAAGTGAGGGTTCATTATAATCATCATCATCATCATCACCACTGGCCAAAGTTGGTTCATAGAGAAACTTCCTTTTGCTCCAAGCTTTCATTCTATCCTAGAGTTCATAAAGAGGGGAGGAAGTGAAAGAGCAAAGGAATAAAGAGGCTGAAGTAGAGCTCCACTAGTAGAGTGTGACAAAGTACCACGAATATGGAACACATAAGAAAACGGTTTATATTACAACCAGACCTATGTTGGATTTTTGGGGTAGATGGTGAAAAAAAAAAGCTGATATCCGATATATCAGCCGATATCAACAGGGGCAGTTCTACCCCCCCGGGGTAGTAGATGGGGGGAAATAAGCCTAGAGAAGGGGTGGTGGGGGGCAGTTTATGGATGAAAAATAACTCACTATGTAGGTAGGGCAGGACGTGTTAAAATAAATATATATATATATAATATAAATTCTAATATAAATAAATAGAAATTCTAATAAATAAGTGAATAAATACAAATGTATATTTTAATTGAAAATCTTATTTTTTGGTATAGGAGGGTTTTTTTTCTTGCTCATGGTGGTTGTTTATGGACAGTGAAGGCAGTGAGAATTATATGTTATATGTTTTTTTGTCATTATTGCCAAATATTTTCAGTTGTATTGTTTGTTCCTTATGTTTCTTCTGTTTTGTTTAAATACTCAAAATAAAGTTTAGAGATAGATGGATAGAGGGATAGATAGATGCTTCCCCTTTTGTTTACTGATCAATATTTAGGCATTATTATTGATGTTTTTGATGTATGTTGCTTGATTTGTATAGATTTTTTAAAACATTTCTACATGTTCGAAATAAACATTACAGTATATTATATATATATAAAGAAATACTTTTGAAAATAGAGTGGGGTGTGGAATAAGATATTCCCTGGATATCTGGTATTGGCTGATAACCCATATATTGGCCTATATATGAAATAAGAACATTTATCAACACAGGATATAATAATATTATATTAGGTAATTATGGACATGTGGATTAACAGTTGTATAAATATTTATTTATCTCACAAAAGATACTTTCAAACCATGGATAATATTCTGATATCAGACTAATATTTGGTTCACGGGAAACGACAGGTTATAGATGTGGTAGTTTTTATTCGACTAATGAAAAAGATATGTCTATATTTTATAACTAGTGAAGTAAAAAACATAGTAAATAATTCTTTAAAATGTCAGTGAGACCTGCTTTTAACAAACCCAACTACAAACAAAATAATTACAGAAAAATATTTCTGAGGGAAAAAAAACAATATTTCCCTCATAAATGTGGATGTAAGGACTAAACTGAGCATGTTGCAGAGTGAATAGGGTTAGTCAGTAGTTTCTGATTGGAGCAGTTAGCATTTAGTTAGCATTAGCATTAGCATGAGCATTTAAATCAGCATTAAAAAGTGGTTTTCTAGCACAATGACCTAAATGACTACTTAAATGTACTTATTTATTTTTGTATGTGTCTTATTTAGACACTGGATTGATTTTAGTCTTGCATACATTTTTATACAATGTTTTTCTTGTAATTTAAGGACCATAATGGAAATAGGGTCATTTGAGCTTTTTGTGTTTAACCTTTTGATATGTGTACAAGGTACATAAACAATATTTTATTCTATTTTATTTCTTAACCTTGTGCTGGGTCAATAAACAATATCAAATCAATGGTGCAATTATGAAAAAGTTCAACGTGAAAAGATGACATTAAAGGAATTGTAGATAAGAGTGAGGCTTTAAGCAAGAATGGAAGTATTAATATAGGCATGACATTATCTTAAACCACTGCTGCTTTGATAATCTGCCTGGAAGCTGTGTGTAATTGATATTTCCTTCGCATATAGACTCTATAATTACTATGACTTCACGGTAAAGCAATGGGTAAACTTAACATTAAAAATACATTTGACCATGTCAATATTAACATCCCAGTATATCCACATGCTTTAGTATGGTTATTCATTTATATAATTACTTTAGAGTCACGAAGGAGCTAGTGCCAAGTTTTTAATTACTATCAGATCATACTGTCGTTATAGATTTAAACTGGAAGAGCTGATTGGCCTTGTTCTGATTTAACCCTTTATAAGCTTTATGTCTAATTTTAGACCGCCAAGGTATTTACATTTAAATATAATTTATAATAATAAATGTATGGTTAATGATTCATCAATGTCTTAGGGTGTAGAGATATGTGTTGTTGAAACTAGAGATTGTTGTAGTAGAATTGGAACTTGTCCGAGTAGAGAACTGAGAATTGTCAATTACTGTGGCATATACATATACATACACATATACATACACATACATACATATATATATATATATATATATATATATATAGTATATATATATAATATAAATAAAAAACGCTAAAAAAAATTTTGCAGGCCTTTCATGTGACTACTGCGTACACTGACATGACATAAACCTGTAAGAGCTAAAATAAAAGCCTTTCTGCTGTTTATGTGAGTTTGTGTTGAAGTCTTTTTTTATTGTGTATGTGTGTGTTGATGGGAAGTGACAGGTGTGACACTTTTAACCCACACTCATGCACACATACAGTACCAGTGTGTACCAGGAGGAAGAGGAGGAGGAGAAAGAGGAGGAGGAGGAGGAGAAAGAGGAAGAGGAGGAGGAGGAGGAGAAAGAGGAAGAGGAGGAGGAGGAGGAGAAAGAGGAAGACATGTTGTCTCCTCACAGATACACAAGGATGTCGACAGAATTCAACACACACACACACACACACATACACACACACACACACACCACACACACACACACACACACACACACACATACATACACACACACACACACACACACTTGTCTGTGACTGGTGGACATGTGACACATACTAGTGTCGTTCATTTTCAGTTCCTAGGAGCAGTTTTGTTCACCAGTGATTTTGGGAAAGAGAAGAAAGAACTAGAAAAGCATTCTGAGAGCACAGACCTACATTGGAAACATGAACAGGAAGAACTGATTTAATTTTGGGGGTGATCGGGTAATTATTTTTATTCATTTGTTTTTGTTTATTATTTCTTTATCATTATTGTAATTTTTTATTTATTCATTTATATACACACACACATATTTGCATTTATTTATTTTTAATTATTAATTTCCTATAATTATATCAGCTACAGTGATGACACTGAAACGTACATTCTGTGTTGATCACTTGCGTCGGCATCACACAGCTGTTATATACTCTTGAGTATTTTTTCCTATCACAATATATATCACAGTATTTAAAAAATAAAAAAATAAAATAAAAAGTCGCAATGTAATTTTTTTTCTCATATGGTGCCGTCCTAGTTTGTTACCACGCTGCACTTTTAATTTGAGCTGCAGATGACAAAGGAAAGCAATTACTACAGCAGTTATAATACACTTATATAAATGAATAATATGTAAAGAGATGAAGGAAAACAACAGCTCATCTTATCTGTCAGGAAGAAGAGAAACAAAACCATACTTTCTAGATGAATGTGAACAAAGGAACAAACCCATGGATAAATTCCACTGTGTCCATGTGACACTGTTTGTTCATGGATCTATGTTGATAAGAGGCTAATGCACTTCCCATGGTTCACACACATGCATATTGGCTCTGAGATAATACAGTGCAGGTGGTAAATCAATAGAGTCAACAACACAGAGGAGAAGAGGAAAGTAACAAAGTAAAAGTACTTCATTACTGTACTGTAGTACACTTTTTAGGTATCTGTACTTTACTTGACTATTTCTCTGGCAACTTTTTACTTTTACTCCCTACATTTTTTTACCACAAATATCTGTACTTTATATTCTTCACATTTATATAAATATCTGTACTTTATATTCTTCACATTTATATAAATATCTGTACTTTATATTCTTTACATTTATATAAATATATGTACTTTATACTCCTTACATTTATATAAATATTTGTACTTTATACTCTTTACATTTATATAAATATCTGTACTTAAAACTCTTTACATTTATATAAATATCTGTACTTTATACTCTTTACATTTATATAAATATCTGTACTTTATACTCTTTACATTTATATAAATGTCTGCACTTTATACTCTTTACATTTATATAAATATATGTACTTTATACTCCTTATATTTATATAAATATCTGTACTTTATACTCTTTACATTTATATAAATATCTGTACTTTATACTCTTTACATTTATATAAATATCTGCACTTTATACTCTTTACATTAATATAAATTTATGTACTTTGTACTCATTACATTTCCACAATAGACTCGTTAATTTTTTCAAACTAAGCCGATGTGACAGGACATAAAATATTGAGTTTCAGGGTAAAAATCAGTGGAGAGAAATTGTGACTTTTTTATCTCATGATTTTGATTTTTTAATCAGAAAATTTTACTTTTTTTATCTTATATTTTTGACTTCTTTTTACTTAGTTAGTTCTTAGTTATCTTTTTTTTATTGTTCCTACATTTCCTGTACATATTTGATTTGAATGATTTATTTCGAACATGAACACATACATACATACCCACACAACTCAGTACCACAACCCAATCAAACACATTTTCTACAGTAAATCACATTTAAATGCTTTATTTTTTTGATACTTTTGAAACCTTACAAACTTTTCCTGGTTAAATCAGTCTTATTTCATCCATGGCAAAAAAAAAAAAAAAAAAATGTAAAAAAGATCAGTATCTGCCCCCCCCCCCCACCCCCCACCCCCCCAAAAAAAAAAAAATATTGGTCATTCGCTCCTAAATATCCTCTACATCATTGTTGTATACTGTTAATATTATATATAGAGACAGAATAAACCAGCAGAATCACATCCAGGTCACGTACTGTATCCTCAACTATTGTAATTACAGTTGTCAGTCACATACTCAGCCCCCTACTGGTCTGAAAACAATGGTGATTAGTCAAAACCTGCATCATGGGGTGAGTTTTCTATAGCCTGAAAGTGCAGGGACTTATTAGAAGATGCATAAAACTCATGTTAACCCTTTAAACTTCCACTCAATTTCACCTCAAAGTAAATTCAATGCTGTTCTTGAACAATTTTGACAACGTACAATTGTTGTTTACGGTAACACTTTATAATACCTACACACAATTGACTATGAATTAACCATTTATTACCCATTTATAAATGGGTTGTTCGTTATGTATTAACCATTTGTTACCTATTTATTAATGTCTTGTAAAAGTTCATACTAGTGTCTTCCAAAAATAAATGTAAAATTAGATTATTTATAAACCAACAGCTGCAGTGTTTGTATATCTGCTTTACAGGTCTGCTTTACAGGTTAAAAATAATCTAATTTTACATTTTACACTAGTATGAATCTTTATAAGACATTAACAAATAGGTATCAAATGAACAACCCATTTATAAATGGGTAATAAATGGTTAATACATAGTTAATTGTGTGTAGGTATTATAAAGTGTTACCTTGTTTACTTATATTATAAATGAAAATATTAAGATCAAAACTTGGATATAGGAGGCAGGTGCTGTTAAATGATGCATTAGTCATAGCCATGGATGTTTACTGATGTTCTGATATGTTTTGGATTACATATGGACATTTTTCTTTGGTTTATTTTGGATATTTTAGTTGGACTTTGACTGTGTTTGTTGGAATATGGTTCCTCTGTGGATACTTAGCAAGGGATAATGTATTGATTTTTAGGAGTAACCCACCCCCGCACCCCCCTGCAAATAAAAAAAAAAAAGGAAAAAAAAGCAGACTGAAGGAAGATCAAGGTTTTTGGTCCAATCTTCCACAAGCTTTTTTCATAACAAACAGCAGTTCTTTGCAGTCGGACAATGCATTTTAAACTCAAATAACCGCCATAAGCTGCAGTGGACTCTTTTAATGTTCAAGCATCCTCCAATAATCCAATAATCCAAACTGATAAATGCAATTACCTCAGTTTGAACCAACATACATCGACCCACCAACAGTTATTGTATTTATGGTATCGTGACAGTTTACCCCACAGGAAGTTGAAGCCATACTGTGTTTATTGTCCTTTTTTTCTTAAATCACATACATTCATTTCAAAGATGGTTATTATTTCCTGAGGCACTTTAAGTATAAAAGGGTTTTTTCGTCTTAGATGGAAGTCTGCACACCATCACCAATGTGTGTGTGTGTGTGTGTGTGTGTGTGTGTGTATGTGTGTGTGTGTGTACTCACAGTTATCCACAAAAAGCACTCAACTGCAGCAAAACATGTGATCACGTGACACAAAATATACAATACTACTGTGCAGCAAACAATTGCACAAGTTAGGCTCTAGGGATTTATCAAGCAAGGAGGAAGGACTGTAGAATTATAGAGAGGAAATTACACCACTGTGTCCTTGGTTCAGTTCACCTTGGGTTTCATGTGGCATCAGACCAGAAGGTAAAGAGAGAGAGAGAGAGAGAGAGAGAGAGAGAGAGAGAGAGAAACTGAGTGAGAGAAAGATTTATCACAGCTGGACAGGTGTATCCGAGGCAAAGGCTGAAAGACCAGGACTACCTGGGAGTTTACTGCTACATTAAAGGAGGCTTAGCAGTGCCTTGCTCGAGCAATTTCTGCATTTTAATTCACTGCTCGTCCTTCAGAATGAGGCGAAAAACGTAAGAACGTGTTGTAAAAAAAAATACACAGAGACAGACAAACGTGCCTTTTAGCATGCATGTCACACACTTCGGACACTCTCAACACATACCCACACAACGTCTGAAGCTACAAGCCACATAGAATAACAATGATATTGAATTCGACCCAAGGCAAAGCATGGCTCATCCATAACAGGACGGTCAGATGAGTCAGTAAGACATTCCTCATGGCGTTCAGCCAGGAGACAAACTGCCTCATTGCATAAAAGCATAAACGCCTGTCAGCTTATAGAGCCAGGCATCAGTGATGTGCAGTCAGGTTGAACATATCAGCCTCCGTTTATAATCAAAAGGAAATTGGATGTTTTGTACTGCGCATTAATATCTGTATTTACTTAGAATTAAACTACAACACTTGATTCAAATGTCAATATTTGTTTTAAGGATTTATAGTTAAATACACACTTTTTCCAACTCTTTACTAACACACCTCTAATGTTTGTTTGATGATCCATAACAAAACAGTAGCAAAGTGAATGGTGTCAAAAATAAAAGGAATATATTACAGCTGCACAATATGTTGTCTGAGCATCGACATCACAATGTACGTGTGCGCAATAGTTACATCGTAGGTATATATATATATATATATATATACACATACATACAGTTATTAAAATACATCTTCTGATGCACCTGAACACATCATCAGTGTTGTATCCTGGGGTCATCGGGGGTGTTTCGGGTCTATATATATATATATATATATATATATATATACATATATATATATATATATATATATATATATATATATATATATATATATATATATATATATATATATATATATATATAATATAATATAATATAATATACATACAGGTATTGGCAAAGGTGCATAATATAAGTGGTGAAGGGATTTACTTGGAAATGCTGAAATATAATGTTTTTTTTTCATTACTACACAAACACTTGAAAATAAGAACAAATGTGTTTTATTTATCTTTGAATAAGCTGATTATAGTTCAGCTGTTTTTGATTCAGGGGACGACACCCACAGAAGGAAACTTCGTTCAGGATCAATATGTATGAGTTACTTTAAAACAGATTTTCACCAACTACAGACTGATTGATAGGGTTGTTTTATGTGTTAGTTCAGAAAAAGAAAGCAAAGTTAGTTTTTAAATAATGATGCTGGCAGTGATGTTGATGTTTCTTCTTTTATATTGGTTGTTCAGAAAACTAGGATAGACAGACCATCTGTGGTTATTTATTTATGTGTTCAAGAAGAGGCAGGTAGAATAAAACTAAAATAAACTTTGAGTCAGTCAAACTGCAGAAAATATTGTGCTTAAGTTATGATTCTATCCTTTTTTTGTGTGTGTTTTTTTGGCTGGACCTGTGCACCGCCATAAATAAACTGAACAAATAAAATAAAAAAAATTAACATACCCTTCTCCAAAAAGTTCAGAATGTACAAAACAACAGCTTTTCTTCTTTTTTTTTTTAAGGCCACTGTTCAGTCAAATCATTCCACCAAAGCTACTGCACATGCACGACATCCAGACAGACTATTGTGTTAAGTCGTGCTGACGCTGATCACTGTTTAAATGCTGCTGCATTTTAGCTCACCGAACAAAGTAACGATGAACTATTGCCATCACGCCGTCGTCCACAATTCAGTAAAATCTCCTCCCTCAATTCTCAACAGATCAGACAGATCTAAGTATTAGCCACAAAACGTATCACTTTGTTTGTCAAAATTTTTTTAAGCCACTTTAAAAAAATGATATTTACCTTTTTTAAAACATTTAATTGTCAATTGTAAACATTTCACCATAGTCTATATAAACTGTGGGTCTGAATTAATTAAATAAATTGCATTAAAGTCTATGTTCAACCCTATTTTTGAGTAATGACAGAAAGCTTATTTTGAGCGCTGACCCTTTAAATGTACATGACCCCCCCACCCCCCTCCTCTAGGTAGTTAACTATATTAATCTGTCCCATTCAGCCACTTAAGTTCATTAACACAAACAACAATTGAACATTTTAGGTAATTACTTCAAAGTTTGGTCATATTTTCAGTTTGAACTAAAGCCGCTGCGTCGTCCAAACGTTCGTTGGAAGTCTTGACTTTATCTGTGCGCAAATGTTATGACAAATTAAAGACGAACTGAAAGGGTGTTGAATACATTTTCTGTAAAACTCAAAAATGACAAGACAACAGTTTTTTTTACCTGCAGGAAGAACAAAGAAAAAGCATAAGCACTGAGCTACCGTTCTTTCTCTGCAGGATTTACACAGACCCTCCTTTTTATTCTCATACAGACCTCCATAAAATATAAAACAGGGTGTCTGCAGGGTTTTATAAAGTATTAAAAAGTGATGAATTAACAAATCAAAATGCAATGGCCATTAAAAATAGTAAATTTGGCCAAAAGGTCTGTCTCTCTCTCTCTCTCTCTCTCTCTCGTCAAATGTTGGATGTTAAAATTTAACCAGGAAAAATCTGAAAAGTTTCAAAAATATGTAAAATAAAGCATTTAAAAGTAACTTACTGTGTAGATAATGTGTTTGATAGGGTCACTGTACTCAGTTTTGTGGGTTTGGGCAGGAAATGTAGGAAAAAATTGGGGGGGGGGGCACAATTGAGAAAAAGTTATCATGGGATTTGAAAAAAATTACAAATGATGTTTGAAAAATTTATAATTTTACCAGAAATAGTCAAAATTGTGAGATACAATATTAAAATTGTGAAATAAAAAGTCAAAATTATGAAATAAAAAGTCAAAATTGTGAGATAATTGTCATATAATTATAATATATAAAGTCACAGTTCCTCTCCTCCACTGATTTTTCCTCTGGTGACTTATTTTTCATACTATCACATCTGTAAAGAGTATAAAGTACATATATTTATGCAAGATTGTAGGGAGGAAAAGTAAAGAGTCGGCAGAAAAATTAATACTCACGTAAAGTACAGATACCTAAAAAAATCTCCCTGAGTAAAGTGACAAACTACTTTTACTTTGTTACTTTCCACCTCTGCCCAAATACACCAATGAAAGTCCTGAAAACTAATAAAAGTGTCCAAATATGACTCCTTTAAACCTGACTACGCTGTGCCTCGGGCTTACCTGAGGCAGTCCTGACAGGAGCCACGTACAGGTGATGTCCCTGGGCAGTCATATGTTCAATAAGTCACTTTAATACAGTAACAAATCCTCAGTGACAGTGATGACAAGACGTGACACAACCCTGACACAGCAGTCGTTCTTCTCCATCAGTAACCTGACATTGACTCATAGGTCAGCGTGTAGCTTGTACTCGGATCCTTGTACTCAGGTGGGCCCGTCACTGTGTGTCCAAAAACAGGTGGTAATGCCGTTCACATGTCATTACACACAAGTTTGGAATGTGCTGCGACTATTTTAACATAGAGCAGGGGTCTCAAACTCCCTTTTTTCCAGGGGTCACATTCAGCCAGGTTTGATCTCCAGTAAAATTAAAACATAATAACATAATCATTCTCTTCTTGCACTGGTGTCCCCTTCTGGCCTGTTCTGTTCTATTCTATTGCATTCTATTTTACACTATCAAGTCATCCACAACTGTGATGCTCAGTACCGTTTTTGTTTAATTATTTATTTATTGAATCTCTTTTTCTTTTGTGCTGTTTTGGTTTTCTTCTCTTTTTTCGATTTATTTATTTTTATTGATGGACAGTTAATAGTTGGGTTAGTCTTTTAATTGCAATAGCACCGCCTATTAACTTCTTTCCCTGTTCGTCCTGTCTGTCCTGTCCAGTCTTTGTTTCCCCCACACATCACTGAGGTGTAGCACTGCCCTCCCTGGCTTATAATAGAGAGTTCTAATAAAGGATGTCTGCTCAGCTTTCAGGGAGGACCGCTGATGGTCACACACATGCACTAAATATTAAAATATTTGGCTGCAAGACTAAAATATGCATTGATCTCAAACAATGTTGACACCCTCTCTGTGGTGTTAAACAATGAGAACAAATGCAGACAAAAAAACAAACAAACAAACAAAAAAAACATAACCTTTAAAAAAAATAATGACTCCAAATTTTTGTCATTGTTTTGGTGCAAAAAAACCCCCAAACAATTACATTATGAAAGTACATTATCCAAATGCATAAAAAAATAACATTTCATAAGGAAATTAAGGTCAATGTGAACAATATTCTGCCTCAGTTTATCATTAGTCCATGTGTTTTATTATGGATCAGTTTTACAAAGACATTAAACTCTTAGTAACAGAAGAAGAAAATGGTTTGAATTTTATCTAATTTCCTGTAGACATTTCAGGTTATTCACATTGTGTTTCCCAAACCTGGTCCTCGAGGTAAACTATCCTGCATGTTTTAGAATGTTCCCTCTTTGAACACACCTGACAGTCATTATCGTTCTTCTGCAGAACTGGATGATTGGCTGGTGTGGTTGGAGAGAGAAACATCTAAAACATACAGGATAGTTTTTCCTCCAGGACCAGGGTTAGGAAATACTGGAGTAGAGAACAGGCTGAATAGATATAACTAACAAACAAACAAACAAAAAAAAACCAAAAACCCACAAAGACATAAACGCCGGCCAAAATATAACTCTGCCAATTCCTTGTCCTTACTGCCAGTGTCAACATTTCCTAGAAATTTCAGCCAAACTTGCCCATATTTTTGACTTATCTTGCTAAGAATCACACACCCCTCCATCAATCACCACCAAAATTTTGATCAGTTATTCTTTGTTCTTACTGTATATCAGCATTTCCTCACATTTTCAACCAAATCAATCCATAACTTGCTAACAAACACATAAACACCAGTGAACACAACATAACTAATAATAATAATAATAATAATAATAAGAAAAAAAGAATAAGAATACATTTTTAAAAAATTACAATTAAAAAAAAAAAACAATATAGAAAAATAATAATAATAAAAATAAAAACAGGCTTTTTTGGTCTGCTGAAACACAACAGTGGTTTAAAAGGCTGATATTTCTTTCCTCATTATAGTTCTGTGGATGTAAAAGCCATGACTGGACATTTAAGTCCCCATGAGAATATAACAAATGACAGCTGGTGACAGGACTTGACTCCAACTCTTTTCACTGGGCAGAAAGTCTGGACAATGTAATGAGAAGAGTCCCAGAGAGAGACAGGAGTCCACTGAGTCCACAGACACAAAGACACAAAGACATGTCTAAGTGTGCTGAAGCTGTCACTCACTGTGGAAGTGGGTGAAGTAATAGCCCCTAAAATGAAGACCTCAGTCCTGTGTGTCCCATAGACGAGCCTCGAAGCAGTGCTTTGTCCACATATTATTTCAACTTGAACACAAATATAGAAATTCCAATTGAGATCATTGCACAGATGGAAAATGTCAGTACAAAAAATAAAAAAAGCATCTTCGGATTCATCCAAGAGCAGCTTGAACAGTCTATGGTACCGGGCATCACTTCAGTGCATGGTTTGTTACGTCTGTTTTTTCTTCACTTAGATTTTTTGGTAACAATTTATAATACATACAATGGACTATTTATTAACCATTTATTACCCATTTATAAATGGGTTGTTCATTATGTATTAACCATTTGTTACCTATTTGTTAATGTATTGTAAAGGTTCATACTAGTATAAATGTAAAATTAGATTATTTTTAACCAACAGGTGAATTGTTTGTATATCTGCTTTACAGGTAAACAAAGAAACAGTTGTAAACACTGCACCTGTTGGTTAAAAATCATCTAATTTTACATTTATCTTTGGAAGAAACTAGTATGAACCTTTACAAGACATTAACAAATAGGTAACAAATGGTTAATACATAATGAACAACCCATTTATAAACGGGTAATAAATAGTCAGTTGTGTGTAAGTATTTATTTAGGAAGGAATTTGTATTTTTTTTTTGTACAAGCTAGCTACTGCAGCTTTACCAGATCCTTCACTTTCCTGGGGTGTTTTTTTTTTACTCTATTTATCTGTGGGATTGAGTTCCTTCATGCATGATGTCATGGCTGTTTGCTTCCCTGGTGTTTCTACACATACACTATACACCACTGGATCATGACAGATGTACTGTATGTACAGATAGAAAAGATATTTTCTATAGTTTTGTGTGTGTATTGTATGTGTGTTGTACATAAGATATGTACTCAGGTATATTATAATACTCCCATGGAATTAAGTATTTACATGGTTCATCTTAAAGTGGAATTAATTTTTATTCTGACTTAAACTCCCATGTAGACAGGGTTACTGTGTATTTC
The DNA here is from genome assembly GCA_020466265.1 of Siphamia tubifer. Taxonomy (NCBI): domain Eukaryota; kingdom Metazoa; phylum Chordata; class Actinopteri; order Kurtiformes; family Apogonidae; genus Siphamia; species Siphamia tubifer. The sequence goes on along the minus strand of CM035802.1, from coordinate 33,877,653 downwards.
TATTTCCTCCTTCTTTTATACTTAAAGGACCTAATGATCAGGTTTTGGTTTGAAATAAAGAATGAGACATGAATGATGGGACGAGAGGAGAAGAAAAAATACTAAAAAGTGCAAAGATCAATAGAAGCAAAAGACAAAAATGTCGTCTTAAAGCAGAATTAAACGGGAATAAAAATGAAGGGGATAAGATACCATTGAAAATTATTCAAATAAATTGCTCCATGACATAATTTGAAACATTATATATAGTAAGAAGTAAAATTATGTATGTACCAAACAACAGTATTATTTTGGAACTGTTAACAAAAAAAAACCCCAGACTATTTATTGCTGTGACTCTCTTCCCAGATTTACGATGATGAAATCTCCCTCTTTCTTGCACACACTTCCTTGTGCTCATTCACACCGATATGGCGCATCACTTGAACACTCAGTTGAGATCCAACACGAGCAGATCAGAGACTTGGCAGACACTCTACTCTAGTCTGCATGCAAGGGCAGACTGTGTGTTTACTCCACTGATGGCGAGTGTCAACCTTCACAACCCTAACTCTCAGTTGAACAGACAGCCTCCATGGCAGACATTTATCTCCCCCATCTGATTGCTATTAGCTGTCACCCACTGCCAAGTAATGGGGGCTGCCTTAGAAAAAAGGGAAAAATACAACCAGCTGATTATCAACTGCAACGTAAACAGTTTTTCCACACATTGGTAGAAATGGAGCTAAATATTCGGTGCATATTGGACTTTACCCAACTTTAACAATTCCACTATTATATGTGAAATAATGTTGTATTGCTCTGACAATGTTTTTACTCAGCTACAAATATATATTCCTTTGGGAAAATATCCATTTCTAATGAAAATATCTCACCACACTTAAAATCAATCAATCAATCAACCAGAGATGTATAGTAACGAAGTACAACTACTACTTAAGTACTGTACTTAAGTAGTGAAATGCAGTATCTGTACTTTTTTGGAGTATAATTTTTTTTCGCCTACTTCCACGTCTACTGCACTACATTTAAAAAAAAAAATTAATACTTTTACTCCGATACTTTTTTTATGTGCCGAATCATTAAAACCAAACCCATATCATATCAATACCACAGCGATAAATGGTTCTATCACCAGGTTTAATGATGGTGTCTCATCATTGGACGAGTCAGTGATCAAACACTACATAATAAGACTGCACGCTCTAATTGGCCTTTTGGTAATGTTACATGTGTAGCTGCTACACCGTTTTTACACAACAAGTATTTGGTTTGTCTCTTGGTCATATTCTTGGAATACTCTGGCCTTTGAAAGTTGTAGTTTTTTCATGAACACTTGTAAGTGAACTGGTATGTCCTTGTACTACTGCTGCCTCAGATGAAGTTGTACCTTTCATATTAAATATATAGTATAGACCTACACAGTACTTTTACATTTTACTTTTACTTTCAGTACTTAAGTAGTATTTTTTTCATTACTTCTACTTGTAATTTTACTTCTACTTTTACTTTCAGTACTTGAGTAGAAATGTTTTACATACTTCTATTTGCAATACTTAAGTACAATTTTCTTTGGATACTTTAGTACTTTCACTTGAGTATGATGCTTGATGTAGTACTTGTACTTCTACTCCACTCCTCTAGTCCAGTACTTTATACATCTCTGCAATCAAGTTAATAAATATTCTGTCAAAGTTTTTAAAAAAAAGTAAGACAAAAAAGTACAAATTCCAAGGTATTTTCTTATAAGTGAAAATTAAAAAGCCTTTATTAAATTGGCTTGATTACAAAAACCTATAAAATCAAATAAAAAAATCATGTAAAAACCCCAACATGTTTCGGCATCATAGTAATAAAAGCTTTTGAAAATTCACTTATAAGAGAGTGCCTTGGAATTTTTTCTTTTTTGTCTTGCTATTTTCCCATCCAATAGAGCACCTCTAATTATTATTGTTTATTTTGAGTCCAGGTAGCGCTACTTAAGCAAAGTTTTTTAGGTTTAAAAAAACAAAAAGTCTTTAAAATGTGAAATTATTAATACTTATCAATTGTGTGACTAATTGAATGATTTATTTGTCTCATTAATAATTAATAATTAAACATACATAATACATATTACTATAGGGAATGTGAGCATAATGGAAAAAAATAAATAGTTTGAAAGTTTACTAAGTTGTTTTTGATGTGATGTTCAGGGTGAGATTAAAAAAACATCACTTTTGCCCAACTCTTTTTTTTTTTGTTATAAATAATTTTAAATCTCATTAAATGTACAACTTTTTGTTATTATTGTTGTTGATGTTTTGTTTGTTTTTTTAATGTGGACAATGAAAATAAATGTAATTCATTCATAGGACATAATAACTTAAATAGTAATTTTCAGTAAGATATAACAATATATTTTTACACAATAGATCTTGAAAATCATATTTAAAGAAATATCATCAAGATAGTTTTCATTTGTTCCATTGGCAAAAACACAACTGAAACTTCAACACTGACAGTATTGACTTTGACAATATTCCTGATCAATCAATCAATCAATCAATCTTTATTCATATATCACTTTTCATAGCACAACTTTACATCAGACCCCTTATTATCTGGCAGTTGTAGGTACAGTTAAAATATTAAAAAATTAAAAAGAATAGATCAATTTTATATGTAACTGTTTGTGTAGCTGTGTGGTGTACTGGGGTCCTGAAAACAGCAACCATGACTTTATTCTACCAAAATTTCACAAAATAATGTTGTTTAATATGCAATTTTATCCTCAATTAAGACACATTTGTCTTCCAGGGTTTGAACAAACACTGTACATTAATTACCCCAATGACAGTTTAATAAGCTAAACACTAATGAAGCCACGAAGAGCTACTTTATTTTTAATTTCCACGGTTTATTAGAATCCTCTTTTGTCACAGAAGCATCTCTGTTTTCTCATTTCTTTACTCTAACTTCTATTAAAAGACACTGAACTCTGCCTCCTTGTTGAACTGTTGTCTGGATAAAACTATAATGAATATTTCATTGTTTCGCTGAGGTATGACATGGAAATAAGATTTAGAAATGTAGAAATGCTAAATTTTTTTGCTTTTTAAATCAACACATTGTACAATAGAAGTATATTTTAGTGTTGTATATTTTATAATTATTATTAATAGAGAAACAGTCTTCGATTTTAGCATCTATTTGTTAAGTCAAGTGTGTGACTCATTTGTAAAAAGGTTCCAAAAAAGTCCCCAGAGGTATTTTATTTTCCCTGTTACATTCAGAGGTGGAAGTAACTCAGTAAAAGTACTTCATTACTGTACTTAAGTAGACTTTTTAGGTATCTGTACTTTACTTGAGTATTTATTTTTCTGTCAACGTTTTACTTTTTTTGCATAAATATCTGTACTTTATACTCATTACATTTATATAAATATCTGTACTTTATACTCATTACATTTATATAAATATCTGTACTTTATACTCATTACATTTATATAAATATCTGTACTTTATACTCATTACATTCTCAGAATAGACTCATTACTTTTTCAAACTAAACAGATGTGACTGTATGAAAAATAAGTCACTTTAGAGGGAAAATCAGTGATGTTATATATTAGAGTTATAGTACTTTAATTTAATTTAGAATTTTTATTTTGTAGTTTCTATTTTTTAATTTTACAATTTTAACATTTTATCTTAAAATTATACATTATTTTTTTTATCTCATATTTAGAACTACCGTATTTAAAAATCTCATGATGACTTTTTCCTCATTTTTCCTAAATAAGAGTAACTGTGACATTATATATTATAGTTATATGATTATTATCTCACCATTTTGACTTTTTATCTCATAATGTTGAAAAACCACATTGTTATCTGTTTTTTTCATTTTGGTTTGGAAACAAATAATGAAAGAATTGACTTATTGTTTCATTGATTTTTTTTTGTGTTTTATTTTGAAAAACCAATGAACAAATGATACACAGATTACCAATCGCAGAAACTGTGATTCATAATATGAAAAGTTTCTCTGCTAACCAAAGTATTTGTACTATGTGATGCACATTTTATGCTTAACTTTGGTCATTAGTTTCACACACACACACACACACACACACACACACACACACACTAACCACATATATACAGTAAATGAGAAAATGTTCCCCCTGGAGTCACTTGTATGTGTTAATGAGAATTAACTTGGCATGGATATAGACTGAGAGAATTAAGGCTCAGGGGAAAGTTCAACATTGTTTCAGATACAGTCTATAGATCAGCCTCTAATTTATGATACCGAGAATGGCCTCAAAATTGAGCATTGTCTCTTGAAGCATGACGGCAGATAACTCAAGCTCTTATCAGCCATTTAAAACACAGTCAAGTCCTTAGTAAGAAAATCAATGAGCTATATTTCCTGCATCCTCTGTTCATAGTCAATGTAATACTCTATTAACGACTAAAAGAATCATTAAAACACTTCTATATCTTCTCTCCTTTTTATTACCGATGTTCAATATTAGGTAAAATACAGATAAAATGAGTTAAAACACACACATGCTTTATTTCTACATGAAGAGAATATTAATAAGAAATAGAGTGGATGTCACAACAGGGGCTTAATTGCATTGAAAATTAAATCAACTGTGGAAAAGGAGTAAGGCTGTAGTCCTGCTTCATTCTTTTAGCAAAACAGAGGGACACATTTGTGACTGCTCAACACGAAATCAGATATAAGTCACGTTGACCCGTTCAGAGCTACAGCCAAATTTAAGCTGGAAGGCGATTTCTTATGTGTGTTTACATCTTATCAAAAAACAGTACCTTAACACCTCTATTTTCAGTTCCTGTTGTCATTATATTGAAATTCAATCAATAAAGGTGTTTATTGAGTCAATTATTTAAGCGGTACTTCCTACCTCAAAACAGTCCAAAACGTTGACGGCCAATTTCTAAAAAATGCAAATTACAAAATATGTCCAAATGTGGATATTAAAATGACCATAACTTTGGTTCTACTTGTGATAGAAACATCATTTTTTCACCATCTTAAACCTTAGTTTCCACTCTACCAAGCTACACAGATAACTCAGTTTTGATTTCCAGACACTTATGCCTGGTTTTCGTGGTGGTGGGTCACATTTATGTTTTACTTTTCTTATCTACTCATAACATTATGTCTGTTTACATGAAATATTGCCTTCCTGTTGAATTCCAAATAAAGGTTAATTCTGCTTTAAGTTAGAAAAAGAAGAAACCAAACAGGTCTTCTACAGTAAAACAGTGGTGCTCATTATTGTGTTGTGTTGATAATGAATGTATGTATAAATGTATAAATGTATAAATGTATAAATGTATAAATGTATAAATGTATGTGTGTCACTCATCAGTAGTTGGGAACATGTAACCTTAGTAACAGATCAGTTATCACCTGTACTTAACACTCTAGATCGTACCAGATTATGTCGTGTGTGTGTCGACAGTAACACTACTTGGCTCAGATCGCCTTCTGGCATTGTCAGTTGCTGCCATGACTGCATTGCATTATGGGATAATAATGCTGGCAAAGTGTCTACAGCTTCCAGACTGTAGTATGGAATCCACATGCTTTTCATTTCAGACTAAAATATTTCATATAGGGTTTTAAAGGTAAACTGAGGTAAACAGGGTTGGCGGTTTGAGTCCTGCGTTGTCCGAGTTAGTCTGTTGTGTCCTTGGGCAAGACACTTCACCCTCCTTGCCCCCAGTGTCACTCACACTGAATGCATATGAATGTTCGGTGGTGGTTGGAGGGAACGTGGGTACAAAATGGCTGCCATGCTTTTGTCAGTCTGCTCCAGGGCAACTGTGGCTACATATGTAGTTTACCACCACCAGAGGGAGCATGTGAGAGTGAATGAATAATGGTTCAATAATGTGAAGTGATAAAGGAGATGCTAATGATAAATTATCTTTATAATTGTATGTACTATGACCCAGTTCAGTTCAGGTTTAATATCTTCATTATCGTCACCAACTAAATGTTCAATAAAAAATTTTCTTAAAAAAACGTTTGCTTAAGGAGCGCTACCTGGCTCAAAATAAGTAATGATAATTAGAGGTGCTCTATTGCCACGGTTCTCAAACTGGGGTCCGCGGACCCCTAGGGGGACGTGGCGCATGTCCAGGGGGTCCGCGAAATTATTCACGTTTTTTTTTTGTTTTTTTTGCCGTTTTATTTTGAAATGCGGAAGTTTTATTTTGTAGCGAGCGGGCGGAAGTAACAGCGCTGTTTGACGCCAGCTTGACTAAATTGAGACGGAGCGAGTCACGGGCTATTTTTAGCCACCCTGCAGCGAACATGGATCGATTTTTGTGTCCGCCAAGTTCCTCAAGAAGGTTTTGTGTGTCTTTTGTTCCGTTTATTATTTAAAAATTATTTAAAATTTTTGTTTCTGAAGTGCTCATTTATATTATAATACCTGAAAATGTCGCTGGTTTGCACAAAAGCTCTATTAAAAAAGGTTATCATTGTTTCATAATAATCATTGTTGAAGTGGTTTTTTTTTTTTATCATTTTCAGTATCGCGAGGATGAGGGGGGACATGGAAAAATTTCACCCCTCCAAGGGGGACCTGGGCCGAAAAAGTTTGAGAACCCCTGCTCTATTGGATGGGAAAATAGCAAAAAGAAAGAAAAATTCCAAGGCACTCTCTTATAAGTGAAAAAATTTTCTTGTTTGATTTTGTTTTTTGATGGCACATATTGTCACACATTTAGAGCAAATCTATGTTCCACCAGCTGAGAAAACTAGTTTACACTTCAACCATAATCCTGCAACCATTTATTTTAACTTCAGACTAATATGACACAATTACAAGTTGAGTTTATAAAAAAAAAAAATTTTAAAAAGGAGGTTTCAGTTTCATGTCTCATGACCAAAACATTGAAAAGTTGAACTATTTGTTGTTATGCAACATGAATGTTCCATTTGCATCAGCTGGTCTGAATATTGTGAATGGGGTGTGTTTGAAGGGTGAGGAGAGGACAACAGTGCCTCAAGCACAAACACGATAACAAGAGGATGACAGACAAAAATGACAGCAGATGATACATGAGAGACAGTGAGAGACAAAGATGAAAGAGGACAAGACTGTTTTATATTTTTATATAAAACAGGACAATCCTCATCATTTCCTTCCATCCCTCTTTTATTGAATTTCATAACATATGTTTCTGCAGAAGTTGAAGATAAACCTGACTTTGGTGTCAATCATCGACGCGGCAACGTACGTGTACTAGAACATTAATGACTTTTTTTATCCGTCAAAGTTGAAGTCGAGTCGACAGCTCATGACGTCATCACATTGTCAGTGAAGGAACAACACGGACACACGTCTGTCCAACAATAAGCAACTTGTATTAAAGTTCACTGCAACATAATGTCCACTGACAAAACACAAGCATCAACATTTTAACCCAAACAAAACAAACCTTGAGTTTTATTTGAAATTTAACTGCACAACATAAAAAAGTGCAAAAAGCAGCCGCGAAAACGCACACCACACACATCATGTTAAAAAAAAAAGCAGCGTATTGTCTTAATGTTGTCACTCAGGTTAGCTAGTGGAGGACTCTTCATATGGGCGTGCATAAAGCTTGTGTTTTTGTTGTATTTTAAATTGGACTTTTTTTTTCATCTAAAGTGAAGCATTTCCACAGATGCGACATGTGTGTCAGACCTACCAGCCTCCTGTCTCTTCTTGTTTAGGTCTGACTGGTCCGTGTTTAATTTATTATTTATTTATTTGCCTTATTTTTTATTTATTCATTCATTCATTTGTTTTTTTAATTCAATTTTTATTTATGTAATACATTCAATTATATTTATTCATTTGTTTTTTTTTTTGTTATTCATTTATTTTTCCATTCATTTATTTATTTTTTAATTTGTTTATTATGATTTTTCATTTTTATTTATTTTTTTAAAATCATTAACTTTATTTCATTATTTTGGCTACAAGAAGGAAGATACTGAACTTGATATTGACCGTTTGCATTGGCATCATACAGCTGTTATTATATACTCATGAGGATTTTTCACATTGAGATATATATATATATATATATATATATATATATATATATATATATATATATAGTGTGTGTGTGTGTGTGTGTGTGTGTGTGTGTGTGTGTATATCACAGGGTTAAAAATCTAAATATGAGTTTTTTCAGCCCTATTTTAGTGTCCCAGGACATGTTCTCATACAACATAATGTTTTATCCAAGTTTCTAAAACCACAGTATCATGATTACATACAGACACACACACACACACACACACACACACACACACACACACACACACACACACACACACACACTTGGATTATGTGATCATAACAGCATTACAAATGTGCATGCAGACAGAAGAAGGAAAGTGTACTGGAGCAAAAAATAGGGATTTCCAGATGAAAGAGAGAGAGAGAGAGAGAGAGAGAGAGAGAGAGAGAGAGAGAGAGAGTACTGAGAAGAAAAGATTATCCTCTGGAAACATTGCTATTGTGTGTTTTTGTTTGTGTGTGTGTGTGTGTGTCTGTTTGTGTGTAGTTTTCAATACACATGGGTGAGTCATGGCCGGATGCCTGCTGATTACAACCAGCTAATACGGAAAAACAGCTCAACAGTTTCAGTTCAGAAAACTGTTGTGACATTTGTTTGACCTTTGTTTTGTTTTAACGCAGGGGTGTCAAACTCATTTGAATTCAGGGGCCACATTTAGCCCAATATGGTACAAAGTGAACCGCACCAATAAAATAATAGAAATAATAGGATGAAAACATATAAATAATATCAACACCAAAGTTTTCTCAAAGTTTTTGATCAAAAATATTAAAATTACATGATGAAAAAGTTCTCATCTACCAACTGTACTTGAACATAACATGAACAAATTGTTGAGAAAAATAAGTGCAATATTAACAATATTGCGCTTTAGTTTATCATTTATACATCACAACTTAAAGATAACAGTGGATTTACAATTACATATAACATTTAGTAACAGCCTAGTCTTTTTTTAATTATTCAATCATTCCCTTTTTTGTTTTACACTAAAAGAAAGAAAAAAACATTTGTGTATTTTTCCAAAAAGTTTAGTTTATTATGATTATTTTCCATTTTAAATTGAATTGATGTCATGATTTCAATGATTTCCTTAATTATTAATGTCCTCTGTGTAAATGTTGCATTCTAAGGGCCAGGCTGGACCCATTGGTGGGACGATTTTGGCCCCCGGACCACATGTTTGACACCTCTGTTTTAACGTGTTAAAATGCATTCAGTAATTACTTCCACTGTCACAAACAAACAGTGCATGGATGACACACAGACATGAGCATTCATGAACTGAAGCTTAATCTTACATAAATCCTTATCTAGACATTAATCCCTATATTAAAACAGGATAAGCTGCAGCATAATAAATAATACCTTGCTGGGTAGGAACATGCAAAGTGTAATTTCAAGATGAAGAGAAAATAGAAAGCTATTTTTGTGAAACTCCACAAACTTTTACTTCTGATATAAGGATGAAAAAAATATCTCTATGAGAAGATAGTTGCAAGAGCTGAACAGTAAATAGTGTGAACATCGACTTTATAATGTATATGTGTGTGCAATAGTTGCAGCGCTGGTCTTGCACTTATTTTTATTTTATTTTTTGTTTTCTTAAACTTGTACTTAATTGGCGCACGTGCCACAAGCAATTTCCCCCAATAAAATATTTCTGATTCAGATTTTTTTCATTCATTAGTATATATTTTTATTTATTTATTATATATTTTTTGGTATTTATTTATTCGTTTTTTTATTTACTTTTTTTTTATTTTAAATGTATTTGTTAATTAAATTTTTAAATGTTTTATTTATTTATTTACTTTTACTAATTAATTATTTTTATTTATTTATTTATTTTATTTGTCTTTTTTATTAATTTATTTTGTCTAACTTTAGAATATTTTGTATTTTTTTTTCAATGAATGTATTTATTTTTAACTATTAATTATTTTTGCCTACAAGAAGGACAACTGCTGTGTTGTGCTGAAAAAAAAAAAAAAAATAATATATATATATATATATATATATATATATATATATATATATATATATATATATATATATATACTCCTGAGTATTCTTTCATATTATATATCGCAGGATTAAAAGAAATCGCAATGTCAGTTTTTTGAATGTTATGATTAGATAATCCAGTTCAAAGCAGTAATGGAAGGAAGGTAGTTCTATTAGCAGGTACCACTGTTGTTATGGCAACAGGAATTTTGACTGACAAGGTGGTACAAGTGAGAGTTGGAGATTAACTGTAGGTAATTAAAGAGCACGTCCTTAAGACCCACACTGACAGACGTGCACTTTCTCTCGGCTGCGTTCTTTCCCTGATTGGATTTTTTTCCTTATTTCTGTTGTGTGCTCTCTCAATATAATTTTCATTCTATCTCATCACTTTTTCCACAGACGCACAATCCTACACACACACACACACACACACACGTCGTAGGCCTTACAGTCCACAGTGTGGTGGGCTGTATTACTCTATGAATCACTGCTGCATCCTGCTGCTACCAGAGCAACATTTGTGTCCCACACAGTTGGATTCACACACAGCTAGAGGCTGAAAAGCCCCAGTAACCCTCTCTACTGTCACTACTGAGCTCTCACACTCCTCACACCAATACACCAACCAGTGAGCAGCAACATTCAGACTGTCGACATGGCTCAAAGGGTTCCTTTTGATAAGTAATGGAGCAGCTGTGGCTCAGCAGGTAGACTGGTTTAACCACAACCCACAAGGTTTTTATCCCCAGGTCACATGTTCTTATATCCTCAGGCGAGATGTTTCCACTAAAGTACCAACATGGTTCGAGGAGTTACTAACATACTAGTTATGTTTTTATTTCATCTTTATTTAACCAGGAGAAAATGTCTCATTTAAATTAAGAACCATTTTTCCAAAGCAGTCCTGCCCAAGACGCAGCATAAAACACAACACAGTTACAACATACAGTTAAAAGTGGCTTTATAGAAGTAATCTGATTTCTTTTACAATTCACAGCAATGAACCTGGGGGGGGCAGAGCCTTTTCTGGAACTCACTCCCCCCAACCATCCGTCACTGTTCCAACCTCAACACTTTTAAATCCCTTTTAAAAACTCATTTATTTAAGATTGCTTTTAATGTTTGATTACTTTTTATTCTGTCTGCTTTAATTTGTCATTTCTCTGTTTTCTCTTGTTTGTTTTTATTGTTATTGGACTTTTATTGTTCTGTTTTTTACTACCATGAAAAGAGCTATACAAATAAAATGTATTATTATTATTATTATTATTATTATTACAGTGCTTGCAGTATAAGTGACATTTCAAATGTCTGTAGCACCAAAACATTTGGTTGAATTCATACCAAACTGGGTGTATATATTTACCAGTGAGACAGAATACATACATTTTGGGAAAAGTATGTCAATATTTTTGTATACATTTTTTTTTTAAATCTTCATTCCACCTCCCATTAACTTATAATGGCTGACTTTTGAAATATCTATAAAACATACATTTAGTTTCAATGTACTTCAAACTTGGCACAGATAAATAATTGATATGCAGACATCAGCACATACTGGACTGATGTCAAAATAAGCTACAATATATATGTGTGTGTGTGTGTGTGTGTGTGTGTGTGTGTGTGTGTGTGGGGCATCACTTGGTTTTTATTCGTTTTTGCCATGGTTCATATTTGTTTGTCCTTTCACTTTTGTTTTCTTCATGCCATCGCTGCTCTGTGCTGTTCTTTTTTTTCTTCTCATCATTGTTGGTCTGTGGTTACAGTATATGATGTGACTTTAGCTGTTGAATGTGTGAATGTTAGACTTAGACTTAGACTTCCTTTATTGTCATTGCACAAGAATACACACAAACAGTGGGATTTTTGGCAATGAGACGTCGTTGCTTGGCTTCCGGAGCACACATACTAAAATAAATAAGTAAAAAAAAAAAAGGCTAAGGAACAGAATAAATCAGAATGAATAGTGCAAAAACCGAGTAATTAGTGCCATTAATTACTTAGTGCAAATAGAACATTTTTAGTGCTTTGTTTCTGTGTTTCATTCACATTTGTGGCTCCATGGTGTAGACACTGTTAAAGGAGTCATTTCATGGTTATTTAATTAAAGGTGTCATCCTGCTGAAAACCACTTTTCCACGCTCCTTTTGGAATCTGATGGCTCACCCAGACTTACCGACACATGCTGCCGTTGACAGTGGTTCATCACCTCCACTGGCTGCATACTGCATTCACAGAAAACAACAAGAGGAACCAGAGACTCAAAAAAAGCTGGTCCGTCTGACGTCAAATGGACTTCAGCGTCACCCATGTGGGGGTAACCCTGTCCCGCCCATTGCAGCGAATCTGAAGTAGCATTAGCATTAGCATTAGCATCTATAAGAGAAGACAGCGCCACAGTAGCTGCTGCACAAACTGGGAAAAAAAATGGTGGCTCAAACTGGTTCATGTGCTCTCTGTGGTGATAAACCCTCGTTTACTTCATGCATTCTGAGACAATCAGAGACGCCTCATCACCGTGTCATGGACATGTATGAAGAAGTACTGGATAAAGTCTGTTGTTCGACCTCAAGTCATTTTTTACCGTGAAAAAACAGCTGGAAATAAAGCATTCCAACCTTTTTTTTTTTTTTAAATAAAACCAACACACAATGTATTCAATAACAATGGAGAACACAGAAATATTAATGAAATAACTATAGAATGACAGCTTTAAAACCTTTTTAAACAATAGTACTGTGCTACTTTTATGCTAAACTTGTCTGGTCGTCTTTTTATCTCTTTATTTATGTTTTTGTTTTATTGTCTCATATTTTTATATATTTGATTGGGTTATCTTGTCCTGTGTTTTACTTATGGATTAGATATAAAGCACTTTGTTCTTCTTTTATGTTGTTGTAAAGTCTTCTATAAATATACTTTGATTGAAAAAGCCTCAGATCAGATCAAGGTTAAAAACCCACCTGTTCTCAGCTGCATTTAAATAACTTTTATAATCAGTTTAGTTCTTCACTCTCTCTTTTAAACTTTTTTTTTTTTATCTCTTTTGTCTACTTATGTTTTTGATTGTTTTGTTTTGTTTTCTTCATGCCTATACTTGTATTGTTCCCTGCTGTGTGTAAAGCACTGTGAATTGTCTTGTACATGAAATGTGTGATATAAATAAACCTACTGGTGGCAAGGGGAGAGTGTGCATCAAAGAAGCTACAAAAAGTGATTAATACTACGTATGTTTATATTGTATCACTCATTGAATTAAGCCTGAGACTCATTTGTTTGACAGTTGGCCAAAGCAACAGTGTGTTTTATAATCCTCATATACTGCATCAGCCAATAGTAGATAGTAATTTCAAAAGCACAAAAACAGCCATAATACGTCTATATATTATCTTGTTTTTTATGGCTTCTGTTGTCAATAAGACCAGAACTGTGACCATTTAATTTGAATTATGTCACACAAACAGTGAACTTATTAAAAAAGTAAATAAAAACCTGTGTTGTCAGTTTTATGATGTTTTAGACACAAGCACAGTGACTCACTACTCCCTCTAGTGGACACATACATGTACATGTTACACACATGTTGACCTGCAGCCCTGATAAAACCACACATATGTTTGGCTTAATGTCAGAAATATATTTGTAATTAACTTAAATCTTATTCTAATTAAAAATGTTGAATATTATGATGTAGAAATAACAACTGTAGCTCACTGACTGTGAATGTTTTACCTAAAAAAAAAAGCCTAAAAAAATCTATATATTTAACTGGAGTCACTTTGAACTCTTTTGAAACAAAATATATGTCTCCATATATGAGTATCAATACAATGCTACCTGAAATTAAACATAAAAATATATGTATATAATATACAGAAAAATATAATGTATCAATACATTACAATATGGTTAAAAATACATAAGGAATTGAAGCTTTCCATCATATACTAACATTATATACATATATATATATATATATATATATATATATATATACACATACATACATACATTTTTTGATATGTATTACTAAATATATGTTATTATATATTTATATGTGGAAAGAAATTGTTTCATTAAAACAATCTGTAAAAATATAGGGCAGCTTTTTTCTTCAGTGCAATATATGTTTTATATTGGTGTTCAAATCGTATATTGCAGTATATTCGATAATATATGCACTACTTTTCCATATATGAGAATATATTTTTGAATATAATGCATTATATTTGTTAACATTGCCATACGTTTCTGTTTCATAAAGGAAAGTAACTGTAAAATATTGCATTAATTTTAAACTTTAATTATGTAGTTCCTACTTTTTAGATGAAGTCTATTATAAGTCTTATTATAGGACTATTTCTGCTCATGATACAAACAGTCTAATTGATTAATAGTTTGCTGAGCTGAAACAAGATGATAAAATGAATCACATCCTCTTCACATTGTGACAAACTAAAATATATACGTTACAAGTAATATCCTGAGGTGGGAACAAAGCTTATAACACTGCTTTCATGATGCGAGTCAAATGACAAGATATGTGGGGCCCCGAGGAGCTTGTAGGAAACAGAATTTGTGCCACTGCAGCTATCGCAAAGTACAAAACAATAAAGTATCTGCAGTTAGGCCAAAGTGAGGCTATAAAATATGACTGGGATATTAGAAGAGGATTTCAGGGGACGATACAAACTGCAACAGGTGCAAGGAGAGATAAGGAAGAGCAGAGGTACAGAAGAACGGCCGAGTGGACAAATGCCAAGAGTTTAATGGAGGAACTGGATAACTTAATCAGGTTTTGTACAGCAGCTACATTTACATGTTTTACAACAATACAGAAAAATGTTGCAATTGTGAATTAAACACAAAGTGAAGCTGGTGATGAAAAGGTTTTTGCATTAATATTTTTGTATTTTATTTTGCTACAATATTTTTGTTTTAAGATATTTTATATTCTTATTTTTTCTCTAATTGTTATATACTGGGTAAAAATGTGAATTGCAATTTTGATGTGTATTAATGACATAATGACATGCAGAGGTAGTTCTGCGATTAACATATAATGAGTAGTGTGGTTGAACATGGAGCAAAATGTGTTGAACAATTTGTCCCTAAAGCTTTAGTTGCTCCTGAGTTTCCAGTCAGAAGGTGCATATGCTTTGAGAAACTGTATTTTTTGTGTATTGTGTGTTTATTTCATGAGTTTAACCCTCTATGGGACTTAATGAAATTCATGACATAAATAAATTGCCTTTGATTTTAAAATGAATTTCCGATGGCCACTTTCCAAAATGACCTTTGACCTTTATTTTGGAGTACCATCATTTATAATTGACTTTGTTCGGGTATGTATCTTTAGATTTTTTCATGAATTTTTAAAATAGTTAAAAAAATAATTTTAATTAAAGTAAGAATGAATGAATAGAATAACAATATTTTTTTAAATTATAAATAAATAATAATGAAATAAATGTAATTAAAATGTTATTCAATTAAAAACATTAATTGAATTGAAAAATGTAATAATTTTTATTGTTACAATGAAATAATAAAATGAAAATGAATGAATAAATACAAAAACAATAATTTAAAAATAAATAAAAAAATAAATAATATTTAAAAATAACACTAAATAAATGAAAACAAAAGATAATTTACAAAATGGATAAAAAATTAAGCCTTTTTTTAAATTTTTAAAGTAAACACATCTTCAAACCTTTGAAAAATACATATTTCACTTTGTACCACTTTCCCTCATGCTTTATGGGGACTTTTAGAAAAAAACAAAATCCATGTATCATGTATTTATATATGGCCACATCATTTCACATTCACATTCATAGTGGGGACCTTTATTTAGATTTAATGCTTGTGGGGACCTGAATTTTGGTCCCCATAGTGTCAGAGGTCCCCATGGTGTGACTGTAAACATATCAATGTCCCCATAAAGATAGAAAAACACACATTTGTGTCAGTTTGGTGAATGTCTCTGACTCTATTGTGTTTGTTTTTTCATGACTGTGCAGTTTGTTGTTCCCTTAAACATTGTGTAAATCACTGGGAAGAAAACACACATTTCTCATGTAAATGACTTCATAAATATGTCCAATTTCCAACGAGGGTGAAGAGAATAATTTGAGTGGCCACAGTAGAGACTATGTTAGGATAATAAAGTGTCGTTAATACAAAGTGAAGCCATAAATTACAGTTCGGCTCAGGAAAAAGTCTTCAGTAAAAACTCTTTCAGGAGGAGAATAGAACTTTGTGCAGCATTACCTTGGGAAATGATTGTATGAAATTACAATTTCAGTCATCTTGTCAGGTAGGGAATTGCTAGAAACAGTCCATGGTTTATAATTTATATAATAATGACTGGGCCTCTGTGGTGCAGACCCTTAGGTTCTGCCTGCGGTAAGTCAGTCTGAAATGAAGAAAAATATCACATCTTTTACATAATGCCCTCTCTCTCAGTCGTTCATTTTGTCCTTTACTGTTATTATGTAACAGCGCTATTGTGTTTTATGGTTCAGTTAGATTAATAAAGCACAAAAAATTAGTAGATTAGTCAAAGGTCAGACAGAAAATGGAAGGAGACAATACATTTATTCATAAAACTCTGGGTCAGGAGAGATGGGATTTGGGTCAGCACGTTAAATAAACGTTTAGCATGAATAATATTTCTGACAGCACTGAATATTCTGATAATTATACGTCATGTCTTATTGATAAGAAGCAAATAAAAGTCTAAAAGTCCAACAGCAGGTTTTTAGTTTAGTAAAGTTATAAGGATCACATGTGCGTATTTTCCAATCTCTATTATGTGATAACCCCTCAGTTTTGTCTTGCAGGTTGATTTATGTCAGGATAAGAAGTGACATTGGATTTGTACTTTTGTTGTATCACTCTTTAACCTGATATAAGTCAACCTGCAAGACACTCCTGAGGGCATTAATATTAATGGTGGAACTCCCAATAGTTCCTGTTCTTAAATCAGACCAATTTGATGTAAATATATATAAATATGTTTTTACTGTTATCAATCACATTTGACCCAAAAAGTATGTATTGCTATGTTTACATGATGTTTGTTTTTTTTATTCTGTATTATTTATTTGGAATTAAATTATATGGACTTGAAACTATTTCCTTCATGTTTACATGGACGAATAAGCGTTTACATGACAAACGCTGCTGTCGTTAATTGAGATTTAAGAGATGGGGGTACAGAGGGTTCTGATTGGACAGAACCTCCGGAAGAAAACAATCACATCCACTTCCTCTTTTGTTGAGCACTCGTTTCATTATATTTAAATCTTCCAATTCTCTAATCAAATACTTAACTTAGCCATGACTCCAACATTTGCTTCGTACGGCTATCTTGAAAAATGTTCCTAAACTAATGCCGTCAGTGTGGAATATGTGCGTCATCACAACAAGACTAGGAGCAGAACGACGGGAATAATGTTAAAGCAGATTTAATTGTTTACATGTGACAGGAAAGATCTTATTTGGAATAAACCAGTGACTTTATTCAGGATTAAGTTTAAATCGGAATTAACATTTTCAACTGGAATTACGTGTTTACATGATCATCTTTTAATTTTTATTCAGAATTAAACAGGAATAAAAACTCCCATGTAAACATGTTTCTAACTGAATGCACTTCTTTTCAGAAAATAGTTAAATCTCCAGTCGAGATGCCACCCACGACAAGAGGCTGACAGGCTGTGAAGAAGAGATGCATCTGCATTCAAGGAAGGTCGTTTACCTGTTTTGTTTGTGCACCCGTTGTTGGTCTGAGTGCCCTGTTACCTAACAACTCAAGGTCCTTAAATGCACCGTCAAGTCACACTAACAGGAGTGTCAACGTTTAAAAGATGCACAGTATTTGCAACAACCTTAATTTGCAAATCTGAGTATTTTCATTTGTTTTGGGATAACAATGCATATAATAAAAGCACAGAATTCCCTCACAATTAGGAGGAAATTAAGGAGAACAGTTGATTTATTATCCTCATGTAATATTCATCAGTGGTGCATTTCTTAATGTTTTCCTAATGCTGGGTCTTTGCTTCAAAGTTGTGCTCATTTCGCTCAAGGACAGAGTTTGAAGAAAGCAAAAGAACATACATTAAACTGCCTGTAGTTATTAATGTGAACATTATGGGACTGCTGCCAGCGTTTGTTTAATATCAGATATGGCAGATATGGTCTAAGAAGGTTGATTTTACTCACAGGAACCAACCAAAGGCACAGACTGCAGGTCTGAGGACAAGGCTTTATTAGAGAAGGGCAGCCAATTCATTTTCATTTTGAAGATAATACAGAAAAACAACAAGGCTAGCAGCTGTAATGAAAACTGTTTATCATGATATGGATTGGAGGTGAAGAATCGTTATTCATAAAAGGAATAAAAAATACATGCACTAAAAAAAGGGTGAGTGTGTTCCCACGGCCTGCTTCTAAACTTCTAAAACATAACCTGTGAAGACTCAAACAGCCACTAGTGACTAAAATCTACTGATGCGAATGTTTAATAACTTCTAAATCACTGTAAATATTACTCCAGGTAAATAATAAAAAGAAAAAGTAAAGAGGTGTGAAAACAATATTATATATATTACCCATTTGGATGCTCAGAGGTTCCGTGGTTACCGTGGAAACACTGTCATCTTCTACAACAGTGAGTTTTCAGTAAAACCCATGGAGTTTGATAAATTACAGTATGTGTGTTTGTGTGTGTTTGTATTCCTATCTTCATGGGAGTAAAAAAAAAAAAGGCAATTTTTTTTCTAACAAATTTGACAACTATAAGAATCTATGTATGTAACTTTCAAAGTTACTATGAATGAAAAATGATGAAAAACAAACAAAAGAAAATGTGTCTTATTTCTCATTCCTACCAAGATGCAAATAAAATGACGGTACAAGAGAGGGATTAGGAATAATCACAAAAAAGTTTAAAGCTTCAATTCCATTTACAGTAAAAGTTATCACCATTTTTGTGGATTTGGGGGTTTTCAGCCAAATTTGGAGGCATATTGTGGATCAGTAAAGGTAGAGTGAGATAATCTGAGCTTAGTTTGTGATTCTAAAGGAAAACTTATCCTGGGGAAAAAAAATCTAATATGTAGGTTAAATGATAGAAGAGCAGTGGAAGCTCAAAGTTAGATGAAACACAACTTTGTCAAAATAATTAAAAATGCCCCAAAATTTGGAAGGTGTTTACTTCTAAAGGTCTAAAACTTGGTCCATAAGAGGAACCTCCAGTATATGAATTTTTGAAGGAGGTGATTTCTGAGATGGTGACCTGGGAAATGTATATATGAAATAATAATAATAACAATAATAATAATAATAACAATAACAATAACAATAACAATAACAATAACAATAATAATAATAATAATAATAATAATAATAATAATAATAATAATAATAATAATAATAACAATGGATTGGATTTATATAGCTTTTTTCGGCCACTCAAAGTGCTTTACATTAGTGACCCATTATTCATTCACTCTCACATGCGCGCTCTGGTGGTGGTAAACTACATTTGTTGCTATAGTTACCCTGGGGCAGACTGACAGAAGCATTTTGTGCCTACAGTCCCTCGGACACAATGGACTGACTAGGAAAGAGATTCGAACTACCAACCCTTCAGTTACTGGTCGACCCACTCTACCAACTGAGCCAAGGCCGCCCTGTTTAACTCTTTATATTGAAATTAGAAAAATAATAGGGTCATTCCATGTCAAAGCATCTAGACCCTCTCAAAAACAATCATATGGATTCCTCTTATGGACATTTTTGTGTGTCTTACTGTATTTTGGGGGAATTGGGAGATGTGAATAATTAAAAAAAAAACAAAAAAAAACAAAAACAGACAGAACAGTCGCCTGACATGAAGTGTTTTGTTCACTCTGCAACACAGTTTTCTTTTCACTTCACTTTCAGCATAAAACACAACATTAATTTGTGGATTTCAGCATGTTTTACATAGTTTTTTCCCCACTATTCTGGTCCACCTCACACCTTTCCTGAAAATTTCATAGATAGATCTTTCTTACCTCCACCAAGGAGGTTATGTTTTTGCTGGCGTTTATCTGTCTGTCTGTCTGTCTGTCTGTCTGTGTGTCTGTCTGTCTGTCTGTGTTCACGATAACTCGAAAACTTATGGATGGATTGTGATGAAATTTTCATGATATGTTGGAAATGTGAACAGGAAGAACTGATTTCACTTTGTGGGTGATTGGAGTGGGGGTTTGGGGGGGTCTACCTTGGCGGAGGTCTGTGCTCTCAGAGTGCTTTTCTACAACGAAATTAAAAAGATGCCACCAATCAGTTCATTTGATCACTTATAAAAAGAACATAAAACATGAAGCTAAAAACACAAAACACACAACAGTACTTCCTGTTATTGCACAACCCCCCTGTAGCCAACATACTACACAAGCCCATATTGCACGTACTATAAGAACCTGCAATGCAGCAATAAAACACTTATCATTTCCTAGTCTTATAAGTGTTTCATTGCTGCATTGCATGTTCTTTTTTTGGGGAATTGGTCCAGTAGTTTTTTGCATAAACAGACAGACAGACAGACAGACAAACCAACTGAAACAAAACACCCCTCTTCTCTTTATGTGTTAAACAGACCCCAGTCAGACCAGTTGTATGTAAGGTGAGCAGGTATGGAGTTAAAGTGTTGCAGTATTGCAGTGCACTGACCCAGACCCCACATGTCACATCACCTCTAACAGCACTACAGTCAATTTAACTCCACATACACACTGAACAGGCTTCTAAATCAGTGTTTAATCACCAGAATGACAAGCTCAGCTAATTATTGCCCTCTTCCTCCTCCTCCTCCTCCCCCTCTTCACCCACATCCTCCCGTTCCCGTCCCCTTGTCAACTCTTTCTGCGGTGTGCTGCCTGCCTGCTCAAGTGCTCAGGCTAGAACTGGCTATTTCCAGCCATGCTGTCGTCTGGAGCTGTGTTATATGAGCGTCTTCTTTTAGACTGCTAATTATTACAATCATCCTGTATTGCTCAAAGACACAATTCGCTGCCTATTTGTATCACGTGCCATCCTGATCTCCTGTCCATGACTGTTGATAGCTTACAATGTGGACAAGACAGAAGTGATTGTGGAGTGTTAGGGCCCAAAAAACAAAGGTCAAAGGTCAGTGAGTCCATGTCATTGAACTCTACAAACCAAGCCAGACATCTAATCATTGACTCAGACCTGAAATTGAACAACTATTTAAAAGCTATAACCAAGTCTGCCTATTACCACCTGGAGAACATCACTAGAATCAAGGGGTTTCAGTCCAAACCAGACACAGAAAAACTCATTCATTCATTTTCAATAGGTTAGATTATTGTAATGGTGTCTTCACTGGTCTAAAATCAATCATCCAAAATGCTGCTGCCAGAGTCCTGACCAGTACCAGTACCATATTTAGCACTGGTGACCTAAATTACCAATACACACAAATAACTGGTGTAAAATACAAATACAGTTTGTCATCTTTTCATGGTTATCAGATATGACCCATTTGGATGTTCAGAGACTCTTTATAATGAATGCGGAAACACTGTCGTCTTCTATAACATTGATTTACCAGTAAAACCAATGGAGTTTAAAAAATGAGGATGGAGACACTATTCAATGAATGGTATATTTTACAGAAAAAGTCACTCTTTCTTCAGTTTTATTTGTTTCTCATGATCACTGAATTAAATATTGGAGAAAAAAACCCAGATTTTTACCGGAAAAAAAATACCCCAAATACAAAAGTAGAATTATAACCATCTTTATGGAGTATAACAGTATGATAACGACATAATATATGACATTACTTCATGCTATACAAATGGAGGACGGTTAAACGTACACCTGAAACCAGATGAGGCTGAAGATATCAAACACTGCAGTCGATGAATTATAAATAAAGATGCTCAAAATTGTTACATTTTCTGGTACAAAAAAAAGATCAAATCCATGAGCAATAGTTGAGTTTCTTCAATCATTAAGAATAAAATGCAGAAATGGCCACAGTAAAAGCTTTAAGACAATGAGTCTTATTTCCAAAGGTGTTCGAAGTACTCACATTCTGTACTTAAGTAGAGGTACAGCTCCTTATTATAAAAAAATACTCTGGTAAAAGTAGATGTACTGATTCAACTTCTCTAATTAAGTAAAAGTAAAAAAAAAAAAAACTAAAAAAAATTCTCAACTGTAATAAAGTACAAAAGTAAAACTATTTTTTTTTGCCATGAATGCAATAATAATAATTATTTAACCAGGAAAAATGTGAAAAGTTTCAAAAGTATCAAAATTACTGAGTTAGTGTGTAGAAATTGTGTTTGATTAGGTCATAGTTACTCAGTTTTGTGGGTATGGGCAGGAAATGTAAGAAAGAAAAAAAAGTCACAATTGAGATTGAGTTTTTTTTTAAGTTACAGATATGACATAAATAAGTGCATGATTTTAAGATAAAATGTTAAAATTGTGAAATTAAAAGTCAAAATGATGAGATAATAGTCCTATAACTATAATATATAAAGTCATAGTTCCTCTCCTCCACTAATTTTGGTACTGTCACATCTGTTTAATTTGAAAAAGTCTATTCTGAGAATGTAAAGAGTAGAAAATACAGATATTTATATAAAAATGTAGGAAGTAAAAGTAAAAAGTTGCCGGAAAAAAAAAAAAATCTACTTTAGTACAGTAACATAGTACTTTTACTTAGTTACTTTACACCTCTGCTTATTTCTTGCAATTGAAGCCACAAAATCTATCTATATACATGCATACTGTATGAGCAAACCAGCACAGACTGGGACTACATTAGTTCTGAATTGAATCTAAAAAAAATGTGATTAGAGGCTGTGGTTTAAATAGAGACTGGTAGAAGTGTTTTGTGTCAGTCAGTCTGGTCTGAGGCCTGTGGTCAAGCCAGTGGGACAGACAAAGTGCAGCCATGTGTAGACAGTCTAGGCCAGTGATGACAACGTGGACAACAGTGCTCCCTATGGGCCCAATGGAGAAGATCATTTAACACAACTGTACACAGAGGGGAGGCTTTGGGGGCTGGCACTACATTTTAATGGCTGAGAGGGATTTGAATTTCCAACTCACTGTCCCTTAATCAAGGAAAGTTAAAAAATAAATAAATAAATAAAAAGTTAATGGCCATGAAAATGAGGCTTTGGCTCAATGTGCAGTAATTATCAAAAAGAAAATGATGCTTTTTCTTTTATCCAGCATCATGGATTTATAAAGAAACAACAGCCAACAGTGCTTACTTCTTTAGGATTTTTAAAAGGGGTTGTTTTAGTGTGTTATTACATGAGGTGTTCAAGCCATAGGGAGTAGATTTACATGAAAATAGACTTCAGCGTCTACATGTTTCATCCTAAAAATAACACTGGAAGTCAGCACTTTACACTTTACAGTCACTGTTTTGTTTTCAAGTCGACTGTGCAGACAGACTCACTCACGCTGCATAATATTAGATCCCCCCCCCCCTTCCTTTGAACTCATAAACCCCCATTTACAGAACATATTCTTTGCTTTTTCATTTTCACAATTCAGCTTGTGGTCGCACTTGGCAACCTCCTTTAGGAGCAGTGGCAAACCTCCATTAACATATTTGGGTTTGCATCTCATAACCTGGCAACTGTGCAGTGCAGCTGTGCAAAACCTAGAATACAGAGGAAACTGTCATAAAAAAATAAAAAAATATCTGCCGGCAATAAAACAGAAGGAGTCGACAGGGTCAGTTTGACTTCTGTAGAGGAAGGAGAGAGTCTGACAAGAGGAAAAACAGGTGGTGGTGCTTGTATTGAACCATCATGTGTTAATATTTCATAAGATCAGAGCTGTTTAAGCTTCAACATCATAATGTGCACAATAGTCACACTGCAGGTCCTGCAATTATTATTATTTTATTTATTTATTTACTTATTTGTATATGTAATCTTTATTTTTATTTTATTAATTTGTGTTCATTTCTTTTATTTTTATGTATTTATTTATTTGTCTTTTCTATTCATTCATTTATTTGTATTTAATTAATTCATTATATTCAAATATATTATTTATTTAGTTTTTTAAATTGTTTTACTTATTTTTGTCTTTTTTATTCATTCACTGATTTATTTATTCATTTATTTTTATTGAATCTATTTATTATATGTAATTATATGATACATTTATTTTTAAAATTATTTTATTTTATTTATTTATTTTAATTGATTTATCTTGGTCTTTTTACAAATATATTTATTCCTTTTATCGATTGTGTTTTTAATTCATTAATTTACTTATTTTTATTAATTAACACATTTATTTGTATTTAATTCATTAATGTATTTATTTATTTTTATCATTAATTTTATTTAACTATTTCAGCTATAAGAAGGATGACACTGAAACAAATGTTATATTCGTTTGACCATTTGTGTTTGTGTATAACACAGCTGTTATAAACTCCTGAGTTTTTAGGGTTTTTTTCATATCTCATATATATATATATATATATATATCGCATGGTTAAAATTATATATATAGCAATGTCAGTTTTTTTCTAATATCGTGCCACCCTACATCAGATTATCACGGTCTTTCCTACTTCAGCTAAAAAAGAGGTTAATCCTGCTAAACATGGAGAGCAGGATGTATCCCAAGGCTACTATATATTTAATTGCAATTAAAGATGAATGTTGGGTTTCCCTAAATGACAAAGAGAAGTCTGGATATATATTCAACATGTCTCCAGATGTCTTCAACTTTACCACTGCTTTCCTTCACCTGACCACAACTATAATTGCAGAGATGGCAGGAATCCAGCACTGAACTAATGTGTACCAGTAGATGAGCAACGTACCGCAGGCTTAATCCACCTACTCAATGATATACTGTACAGCCCCAGAAATTGAGTGTTTATGATGGCGGAGCATTACTAACAGTGTAATGGAGGATAGAGGTGAGAGCTGGGGATACTGGACCGGTTTCAATAGACGGCATCGAGTCTTCAAAGTGGAATAAAAAAGTATATATAGATATATCGAGGGGGGGAGGGGGGTATTAGCAGGCCTGCCAAAACCAAAAACATTAGAGAGGAATGGAAAAAGAGAAAACCTGAGAAAGAAGAGTGGCTAAAAGAGAGGCTGGATAATAGAGATAAGATGGGAGAATAAGAGTAAACTGAAGTAGCATGAAATCATCACGAAGAGAATGTTGAGCCTGAGATGTTCTAATCAGCTGGTTCTGTGGGCCTCTCCATGCCCAATTGGACACAAGCATTGGTGCTCTGTAACAACGTGGACCTCCTCTAGTGCCGTTGTTCCTTCGACAAGAGAGGATTCAATTATAGCATGACTTCTTGTTATTGTGGTATTTGGCCACATGGATGCATCACACTGTCACACTGTCTGCTAAAATGGATTTTTCTTCTCTTTTTTTTTTAAAGTAAAGACAGTATAGTAAGATAAATCATAAGAGAGAAAATAAAATAATACACTTTCAATCATTAATACAGTGAAGATGCACCTCGCCAAGTTACATTCATTCTGTTTCAATGTGCCACAGCGTAAAGTGAAATATAGAAAACAACAAACACACAAATCACACACCAGGGGATTAATGTTGCACTATAACAGTTTATATACCCAAGTAGAATTTGTGTTACCTTAGCAATTTTTCAGAGAATACGAATAATAATAATAAAAAACTTTTCTATCACTCGTGTTAGTGGTTTTGGTGAAGCCATTTATTATTTAAAAAAAGCTCCTTTTAAACAAGTATTCAGAGAATACCTAACCTCACACCTATTTTGTACCAATCTCAAGTTTCTATGACAACCAGTTCTCAAAAACTATTGGTTGTAGGTGATAACACCAAGTATGAGAATTATAGAAATCTTCTTTCTACGTTGTTTGGGACCAATCTGAAAGTTTTGTGACCCTCCGTTCTTGAGTTGTAACCCATAATGTGATTTTGACCTTTTAGTTAATTGTGACCTTGACCTTTGACCTTTACTGAAATGGCGATATCTCAAAAGTATTCATTGAGTTATAGCACAATATGTCTCTGCCAACACACACACACACACACACACACAATACCAAACCAATGACAATAGAAACTATCCAAATGAGCCTGATCATAAGTTTACATACCCTCCATATTGGCCCCGCCCCCTTAACATCAATGACAAATGGTTTTCTTTTGTGGTATTTGTTGATGAGACACTATTTAACCAGATTGTATCTTATCTTATCTTATCTTATCTTATCTTATCTTATCTTATCTTATCTTATCTTATCTTATCTTATCTTATCTTATCTTATCTTATCTTATCTTATCTTATCTTATCTTATCTTATCTTATCTTATCTTATCTTATCAAAGGGATAGTTACAGAACGATAGAATGTTCATAATATTAACAAATTATCTTGTGCAGCCCCATGCTCACACAAACACAGCCCATAAAGTGTAATCAGGAACTTGTTTTTCCCTTGTTTGCAAACACACAGCAGCTGCTGGAACAAATCAGCGACAGTTAATAGAGTACAGTTAGCAGCATTTGTACTTCCTTTGTCTCACCAAGGACAGATGAAAACATCTTCAAACAGTGTGTCCTCCTTCATCTCTCCTGCCCTTCATCTTTTCCATCTCCACAGCTCTTCCTCCTCCTCCTCCTCCTCCTCCTCCTCCTCTCACACATCCTTACAGTCGCCTCATTGTCCTCCACAAACAGCACATCGCAGACATTATATTAGACTAGATCGCATATTGTAATTGATAAAGCAGGTGGAAATCCCAAGTACGAATAATGAGATTTGATGAGAGAACAGAGAAAGGATTCTGACCTGATAAGACCTGCACTTCATTAGAGAAAAGCAGAAGTAGTGATTTAGAAATGGGCAGTGGTAATATTATGCTGCCATCTCAAATGTCCAATAACTTCTGAAACACTCATTCTATCAATACATTCCAGTAATTCAGCTAAAAGGCAGCTTCTCAGCTTTTCTGCAGCAACAGATGGGTGTTAACTGACGTCATCATTTCCTGAAAAGAATCCAATTGATTCAGTAAAACTCACTTAGGTAAGATAAGGCACATTTACAGGACAATTCAAGTGCTTACGAAAACTAATGGATGGATTTTAATGACATTTTCAGGGTATGGGGGGGGTCTGCCTTGGCGGAGGTCTGCGCTCTCAGAGTGAATTTAACATACATACTTAAATATACATACAGACAGACAGTTGGCTCTTGGATGACATGGAATAAAGTTTAAAAAAGGAATATGAAATTAAGTATTAAACATTAAAAGTTGAAAGAAATTATAAATGAAAGAGTTAAAAGACTAAAGAGACACAGGTTTATAAAATGTATCACTATGAATTAAATGGAGAATAACAATTCTGACTTTAATCATGACTTGATTTTATTAAAAAAAAGCCAATAATGGATTATTATAGAACATGTTATCTAGGATAAAGGTTCTTCTGTTCTTATGGGCAATAAAAACACTCCAACAGTCCACCATTGGTAAACATTTGAAAAAGGAGTATCTGTAACAAATGTTTAGTTTCCTCCTGCAGTCACTTAACAGGGGAGGGTGAGCCGACCACAGACTGAGTCATGATCTGTACAAACCCAAGCAGAGACCGTTCCTCTGGGAAACACGTGCACTTGGGGGGAAAAAAAAAAAAAAAAAAAAAAAAAAAGTGGTCACCAGTGGGTAAGTGGTACCGCCAAATGACAGAACAATGGGGTCTAAATAAGTCATCTTTGATTTAAGTGGGTGAGCAAGTGCAGTAAAAGTACAGAGAAATGTCACATGTGATGAAGAGATTATTGAAGGTTAAAGTCATCCCTTTCAATCTGAGGGAGATTAGAAAGCAGACTTCTGTCAACCTTCAACTTCAGTCTGTTCAAGTGAAAACGCTCCTGACTGACATGTGTCTTAACATATTATCACTGCAACTCTGAACCATGACACCAGTCTGCAGATCTTTGGTAGTGATATACAGTGGGCTTTTTGGATTTGACACAAGAACGAGGGAGGGACGGACAGACAGACAGACAGACAGACAGACAGACAGACAGAGGGTGGGCTTTTTGGATTCACTTTGACACAAGAACATTAGAGCATTAAATAAATCCTATACGGTTATAAAATCTAGTCAAACTTATCAACAAAAAATAAATATAAATATATGCCAATCACATGTTTGCAGTGTTTTTAGGACGGACAGACAGACAGACAGTGTCCTTGGACAAAGACACTGAACCTTGACTTGGTCTCCCAGTAGGACTAGACCTTAGTTAACATATAATGTTTTAATTTAAGTATACTTTAATAAGCATCTACATTTTAAATTCTAGAAACTCTTATTTTTTTTTAAGTTTCATCAACTTCAAATAATTGAGACAATCTTAAATCCCTTAAAGCTTTCTATCTTTTCAGGTTTACAGTACATGTTTACTGGAATCCCACAAAGCATTAAATACATTTCATAAAATTATTAAAAATGTGTATTTGAATAGTGCCAAAAACAGCAGTGCTACTTTGTGATTGTCAGACTTTTATTTTGAAAAGTTATCCTTGTTCTGTCTTCTACATTCATGAAAAGATTAGTATGAATGTTGAGTCATATCTGATCAAATGTTTTATGTACGGTTTATGACAGCTGATATGGATGTGTTATGAACTCACCTGTCAAGTAAAGTGGTACTGAAAATTGTTTATGTGAAGAAACAAATATGGAGACTTATGGGACACACAAACAAACGGTAAAATGTTTTTTTTAAATTTTCGTTTCAATAGTGGCATCATCTATTAATCAGTTAAAGTTGATTTAAAGAACATTTAAAGAAGTCGTCAGTGTTTGAAGTGATCTGTAGTGAACATATAAACATAGCTTAACACTGGAGTTATCTGGGATGAACACTAGTCTATAATTCATGAGTGGTTTTTGGGGTTTCTGTGAACATTTAAATGATTAGTTATTCATTTTCCAAAGCAGGTCTGCCTTACTCTGGGGATTAGTGGAAAAATCTTTGTGTGTAGAGAAAAGTGGTTTTTGCCATGTCATAGAAATAAAACTGAAGAACTTACTGTCTAATAAAAACAGTGTAAACATTTAAACAAAACACAATCCTGTTCAGGAACATTAGCATTACCCACAGAGACTGAACAGAGGATGTTTGTTACAGGAACTAAACTGAAAAAGAGATTTTACTGCCAAGTCTGTTGTTAATTTATTTCCATTTATGCTGATTTTTTTTTCTGCTTGGATGATTATGACATATTTGTACAACAGAGAAGGAATATTTTTTTTGTAACTGTGTTTGGTTTTTTATCAGTAATTGTTTTTATGGCTGTCAAAATTAACACATTAACACAGATTAATCCATCATGATGATTAATTAACACATTTATATGGAACAGTTATTTACAGTTACAGTTGTTTTGTTGAAACTGTTGAATAAAAAGGCAGGAATTAAATATAGTAATTAATCAAATGTATATAGTATATTCATATGTCTTTTATATTTTAGCACATTTGTTGGTGTTTTTTTTTCTGTATTTTAGAAGTGTTGTTCAATATTTTTGGCAATTTTCCATCACTGTTTTGTGTTAGCTGATTTTTGTGAATTTTAGCATGTTTGAGGGTTTTTTTTCCTCCATATTTTTTGTTTCTTTCTTCATCAATTTTTGTGTATTCTGTGGGAAATTTGGGATTGTATAATAAAAAAGGCAAAATAAGTCTAAGCTTCTGCCTATTTCTTTTTCAGTTATAGAACTAGTAAAAAATTATATATATATATATATATATATATATATATATATATATATATATATATATATATATATATATATATGTCTGTGCATTTATGTCTACATACTAGGGCTACAATGATTAATTGAGTTAAACATAATTATCTACTTATTTTTTAATCACAATAAAAAAATTTATCGCGATTAATTGTGATTAGAGTTGTCATTTTGTCATTTCACAAATACATATTTTACACCATAGTGTCCACCAAATCTTTATCAGCCTATTTTCAGGGGCAGCTTTTGAGCCTTTATTATTATTATTGTTATTATTTTATGTTAGTGTCTGTAACACTACATGTTTGTTTTTAATTAAAGAAACAAACAAACATTTGTACAAACCAAGCCCATTCATGTTCTACATTGATAAGACTATTACAATGAATTCCAATGACACAAAAATGTGTGATTAAACTGCAATTAATCACAAGTTAACTAATGTATTTATGTGATTAAATATTTTAACTGATTGACAGCTCTACAATAGACATATATAGATGGACAGATATGTTTCTTGGTTCCTGTAAGAATGTATTTTAGAGCGAGAGAGAGAGAGAGAAAGAGAGAGAGAAAGAGAAAGAGAGAAAGAGAGAGAGAAAGAGAAAGAGAGAAAGAGAGTGATTGAGAGAGAGAGAGAGAGAGAGAGAGAGAGAGAGAGAGAGAGAGAGAGAGAGAGAGAGAGAATATATATGTTAACTGAACACACAGAATGAAATCATGGTGCTGTAATTTTGTAACTGAAATGAACTAAATATTCACATTTGAGTTAAAAAAAAAAAACAGACACAAAACAGTTGACCGACATAAAATGTTTTAACCATTAATCCAAAACCACCCTGTGATTATTCTGATTAAATCTTTTAATCATTTGACAGCCCTACTTCACTTCTATAGGTATATTTGTCAGAATTTTAGTTGTAATGACAGGAAACGTTTTTATCTGTAAAATCAGTGAAAAAAATCCTTTTTATGTCATAAATTTGGATTTTTATCAAATAATTTTGACTTATGAATTGAATAAATGTTTGAGGAAAAACACATTTTTGTTATTATTTTCACCCATATATTACTTTTTTTAATATAAAAATCACATCATCAATAGATAATTGTTAATTTTCCGATGATGCTCATGTGCCACAACTTAGAACACCCCCACATTTTAAATGGCTGTGACACCCTTGTGTTTTACTCTACTGTATGTTTTGCATTTCTTAGATCTCAACTCTAACTCTATCTATGAAACAATTCTCGTCAGTGTCTCGTGTACGTTGGCGTATATCAGTAAAACCCCTGAATCACAGAGTTCTGAATATTTTAGATAAGATTTGTTGAAGTTTTAGCTGTGATTAGAGGGGAGGACCGTGGTTAGTCAAGTTTCTAACAATAACAGCTTTAATTTGGATAAATTGGAAGTTGCAGTGATCTGGTATGTTCTTCTCTGTATTTACTACGACTGTGGTGTAGGGTCATGAAAAGTGTAGGGGAAGAGTTGTTTAGTTTTTCACAGCGACTTTTCAGCTACTGTGGAGCTTTTATATCAAACTGAAGTCACCATGAATTGCCACAAAAACGTAAACGCATGAAAACACACACGTTTGAAGAGTCAACAAATCCCAAGAGACTCATTAGGTTTTCAGAGTTCTGTCAAAATATCAAACATCACACTTTGAGTAGCCACAGTTTGATGACAGCAAGGAATTATGGGTAGGAGAGAAGACAGAAGCAGTCAGCTCTATTATGGAGAGTTCTGTCTGTAACAATATTTTCTAAAACTTCGACTAAAAACAAACAACCTGCACATCATAAACAGACAATGTTCTACTTTATACATATTTTGACAGTAAATCAATAGAAAGATTACGATATAATCAGAGACAAAAGAGCACAGCTTATTTTAGTTTTTTTTTTTTTTTTTTACGAAACGCTTGCCTCGGTGACATAAAAAAAAAACCTAATTAAAACAGTAAAAGCCTAAAAAAAAGACAGCAAATTAGGAATTGTAAAAGCTAAATTAACTGGTTGCATAAAATAAAATTGTAATTAAAAGTCAAAGAAAAGAAGCAGCACGAAGCTCAAAACAAATAACTGACATTAAAGAAAAGACCGAGTCATAAAAGCAGTTTTATAAAGTGATTTAAGTATAATCCATGATCCTTATGAGTGCGAGAAAAGAGCAGAAAATCGGCGGCTTTGCTTTAATTGGACATGTTTTATGTGGCTTGTAAGTAGTGGGTTTTAACACGAGTAAAAAGCCTATTATATGTTTCAAAAGCCTGTGATCATATGAGCAGGCATTACCTCAACCTGAAAGTGCAGAGGATTGGCTGTTAAATACAGTACAGAGGAAGACAAACACAGAATCATGACAGATGGGAACAGAGAGGAGAGTCAACATGTGTCATTCACTGTTGACTGATGGGACGTCCTCAGGGACGTATTGATCCAGTTTGTCCATTTCCTCTAGAGTAGGGATATAGGGATGGGAACCGGCTCCTTCAGCTCCCAAGTTCATGTTTGTTGGTGTTTAAATTAATTTCTTATCAACAATAGGTGTAATATGTGCGTAATAATTATTATGTTTGTGGGTAATTAGGTGGGAACTTATTACCATTTTGGAAGGTGATGATTTTTACCATCCCACAAATATATAACTGGGCCTGTTAAAGGTACACACCCGAAACACGCAGTACTGTGTTACTGGACTTAACTCAGGGCCGAACTGGATCAGGATTTCAGGCCTGGAATATCCTGCACCATCCAGGCCAATTCCAGCACCATGGAGAAAAGAAAAGAAAAACAACAAACCAACAGAAAGAGTTTAAACCAGTTACACCAGTTAGACCTGTTAGACCAGCTAAACCAGTTAAACCAATTAGACCAGTTAGACCTGTTACACCAGCTAAACCAGTTAAACCAATTAGACCAGTTAGACCTGTTAGACCAGCTAAACCAGTTAAACCAATTAGACCAGTTAGACCTGTTAGACCAGCTAAACCAGTTAAACCAATTAGACCAATTAGACCAGCTAAACCAGTTAGACCAGTCAAACCAGTAAAACCAGTTAGAGCAGTTAAACCAGTTAGACCACTTAGACCAGCTAAACCAGTTAAACCAATTAGACCCGTTAGACCAGCTAAACCAGTTAGACCAGTCAAACCAGTAAGACCAGTTAGACCAGTTAGACCAGTTAGACCAGCTGGACCAGTTAGACCAGTTAAACCAGTTAGACCACTTAGACCAGCTAAACCAGTTAGACCAGTTAGACCAGCTAAACCAGTTAAACCAATTAGACCAGTTAGACCAGCTAAACCAGTTAGACCAGTTATACCAGTTAAACCAGTTAGACCAGCTAAACCAGTTAAACCAGTTAGACCAGCTAAACCAGTTAGACCAGTTAAACCAGTCAAACCAGTAAGACCAGTTAGACATACACACACACACACACAGCTCTTGTGACAATCCAATAATAAAAGTACCTCCATAATAAAAGTACCTCCATAATAAAAGTACCTCCATAATAAAAGTACCTCCATAATAAAAGTACCTCCATAATAAAAAGCTTGATGGGGTTTTGAACCCTCAACCAAGCCTCCAAGGCAGCTGGGCCTGGAAGACACTCCCCATATTAAGACAACACACTTTTACTTCTTGGCAGCTGCTGACTTAAACTTTTTGCACTTTATGTTGTGCAGTTAAATTTAAATGAAAACTCAAAGTGTTAGTCTATGTTTTGTTGTAGTTAAAGTTTTGACGCTTGTGTCTCATAAGTTGTTCATTGCTGGACAGACGTGTGTACGTGTTGTTCCTCCACTGTCGACTAGCTGTCGACTCTATTGACAGATAAGTCGACTTGAATAAAACTGAAGTGGTTAATACCCTATATTGACTATTATTACACTAGTGGAAAACTTCTTACATTTGTGGGATTATTACATTAAAAGCTTTAAATGTTTTTCTGTTTGTGGGTTTTTACGTTCATGGTGAATCATTATGTTTGTGGCGTTAATATTCGACTGCCCCGAGTGAACCCTTTGGGGGCCAGTTTTGGCCCCTGAGCCACATATTTGATACCTGTGATCTATCACATGTCTGAAAACCAGCTCCAGTGATAAACACCAGAGCCTGTGTGACTCATACGTGTATGGAAGCTCATTTAATTAAGTCCAGCTCAGGTCATTTGGAGTCACAGATCCATCAGATCAGAACCACAGTAAACTGTTTATGCTTTGATTAAAACATGTGATGGAAACTGATTACAAGGCAAAGCTGATGTAGGACTTAGTTATAGTAAACCACAAGCCTCTAACAGGGAATAAAACCAGCTGATTGGATCTCAGAGTGCCAATAAGTTCAACACGTTACTATAGAATATACAAAATTTACTTTTTAATTTTAAAATAACTTAAGTTGTCAGAACACCTCTGAACCACAGACTGATACCCCCAAAATGTAAGACTGAACGCTACTGGAAGTCTGTTCTGTCAGAAAAATTAGAGTCTTCAATGTGCAATAATCATCTTATTATGTGCAATTATGATCTTTTTATGGCTTATAGTGATCTTTTTATGTACAATAATGATCTTTTTATGTGCAATAGTGATCTTTTTATGTGTAATGATGGACTATCTGAGTATCTGTCTGTCTTTCTATATATTTATATATAATTCTGCAACAGACTTGAATATTTCAAAAGTCTGAAAGGTAAAACACTTTCATCTTTTTGTAGATTACCATTTCAAAGTCCTTATTAATCCACCAAAGCAATGGATCGGAATATTTCTGGCCTGAGGACTTTTTCCCCCTTTGACATTCAGTCATCATCATCATCATCATCATCATCATCATCATCATCATCATCATCATCATCATCATATTTTTCAATGCCATTATCATTCAAAGCCAATTCTCATAATAAACTGGGTGAATATTATTCCACCCAGTTTTGACAGTAAAACACACAAGAAAACAAAACCACCGACAAAACACAAACACACACAACAGTTTTTATGACACTGACATGGAGCTGCATATTATACTGTTTGAACATCAACAGTGTTAATAGTCACATGACAGTTCCTGCAACGTAGGAGATAAATGAGCTCAACATTTTCTAATTTCAGTAGAACCTGACACATCACTATCATTCTGAAACAGTTTGGACTGAGTCACTGGTAACAAGACTGGAAAATGTTATTTATTTATTTAGTTTTCTTTTGAATTCATTTATTTGTTTACCTTGTTTATTTATTTTAATTTACTTTCATAGTTTTTCTCTTTTTTTTTTTACATTTTTTATTTATTTTTAATTCATTCATTCATTTATTTTTTTTCCTTATTATGTACTTGTATTTTTTAATTTATTTTGTTAATCAATTAATTAATTTAATTTAATTTTGGTATTTTTAAAATAAAAAATATTATTTTTTATTTATTTTTATTATTTTTTATATTTTTAATCTATTTTTAATTAATTAATTTAATTTAATTTTTTCTCATTATTTAATTATTTCTTTTTCATTTATTTGTATTTTCTCATTTATTTTTGTATGAATTTATTTTAGTATTTTTTTTCCAATGAATTCATTTATTTATTTTTAATCATTAATTTTATTTAATTATTTCAGCTACAAGAAGGATGATACTGAAACATATATTCTGTGTCGGCCCCACACAGCTGTTATTGACTCCTGAGTATTTTTTTATATTATAATATACATTACAAGATTAAAAATAAAAATTACAAATCAGTTTTTTTCTAATATCATGCGGTCCTACACTGAAATAGACAAAAATACACTGCAGCATATTTATTTACCTGGAAAAATGTCTCAGCAGTTAAAGGGTTAACACAGATTAAATCAATTCTAATTTGGATATTTTAGTTCTGACATATAATTTTCAGTGGATCAGCCTTTTTCCAAATCCATATTTCACACATTCAGTCGTGTTTGTACAAAAGCTTTCCTACAAATATTGGTTTCACTGTTGTAAGCACCATTTACTGCAGAATTTAACACATCTGTCTAAATAAAAGATTGCATTGAAACAATCTAAACCTACAACCCATTAGCAGAGAAAACTTCACTAAACTGCAAATAAATAAACAATACTTTGACATCTTTACTGGATATTAAAGAGATTTTACAATAAAGACTCACATTAGGATGCACAGAGGGAAAACACTGCGTAAAAAATATGATTAAAAAATATGAGATACAGTATTTTTATTGTTTTTTCCAAAGCTGTTTGCTGATGAAAAATGTGAAAATACATGATCCAGCAATATTTTCTCCTTCCTCCTGAGCAGCTTCAATCAGTGCCAGATTTCATACATAAGAGTGAATGATAGCAGAGACTTGGCTTCAGATAAAACAGCTGGAGTAAAAGAGGAGAGAGAAAATTAGTTTGATACAAGGAGCTTTAAGGACAGTGTGGTTTAGAGCTGCACAATATACTGCTGAAGCATCGATTACACAATGTGTGTGTGTGTGTGTGTGTGTGTGTGTGTGTGTGTGTGTGTGTGTGATATAGTCACAATACAGGTACTGCAATTATTTTTATTTTAGTTAGTATTATTTTTTAATTATTTGTCCTTTTTTATTATTTATTCATTTATTTTTTTATTTCATTTAAAAATTTTAAAAATAATTTTTATTCATTTATTTGTATTTTTATATTCTTTTGTTTTTAATTTATTTGTCTTTTTTATTGACTTATTTTTTAATGTATCTTTATCCATTCATTTTTCTTTATTTTCATATATTTATGTTTATTTTTTATATTTTATTTATTTATTTTTTATTTTAGCTTCTAGTTTCTATTTTTTTTATTATTTATTTATATTTTATGTCTTTTTCTAATTTATTTATGTATTTATTTCTTTATTATATATTTTTGTATTTAATTTCTTTATTATATATTTTGCATTCAATTTATTTATCATATATTTTTGTATTTAATTCATTTATTATATTTTTTTAATGTAATTTATTTACTATATATTTTTGTATTTAATTTAATTATTTTTAATTATTAATTTTATTTAATTATTTTGGCTACAAGAAGGATGATACTGAAACATATGTTCTGTCGACCACTTTTTGAGTTGGTATCACACAGTATCACTGAGTAGTTTTTCATATCGCAGTATAAATATCGCAGGCTTAAAGAAAAAAAATCGCATATCGTGCAGCCCTACTTTAATGAGCAGGTTATACAAAAGGAAAGAAGGGAAGGATTCATTTTGTGTAATGACTCATATTGCATTCCTTCCAGCGTGTTCCATGGTTTCTAATCCTACTTATGATCCGTCAGTTTCTCTCATTTCACAAATTTCTCCAAGACCGTCTTTGCCAGGAGGTGAGTACTTGAACCCTGCTTTGGTGCTTAACAAACAAACAAACAAAAAAAACCAAAAACTAAAATAAAAACTCACAATTAAGGAGATAAGGTCGATGTATGACTGGGTTTTGGAAGAGAAATGAATCTTGTCCGTCTTGGGTCTGGGTATAATGAGGAGAAAGACAAGGGCGAGTCCAGCTCATTATGTGATTGCACGGCAATTATTCAGACAAAAAGGACAATTTCCTGCTGTTTTGCCAAGTATCACACACTTCCTTCTGAACAGAGAAAGAGGCTCTTCTAATACGACCTTTTATCTTTAACCCATTCAGACCCAGTGTTACTTCTGTGCTACTTTACAAATGACATTTTTCTATTTCAACTTTCTTAAAGATAAGGTAGATGTTTTTCCTGATACTTTTTGTTGTTGTTGTAATCTACTGTTTAAAAATCCCCTTCACATCACATTCTGTACGTTTACATCAGAGGGATCAAACATGCGGCCCGGGGGCTAAATCTGGCCCGCCTAAAAGTCCAATCCGGCCCTTTGGATGAATTTATGAAAATGCAAAAAATGACACTAAGATATAAATCATTTTAATTCATGGTCCACATACAGAACCATAATAACCTATAAATAATCACAAGTAGAAAATGTTTTTTTCATTTACTGACACTAAAACAAAGTATGATTTCACCAAATATTCTGAGCAAATATGAAAAATTGGAAATGTCTTAAGACAAATACAATAATAAATTTAAGTTTAATTATATTCCACCTATTACTAAATATTTTGTGCATCTTTAGATCTGTAGAGTAAGTTACAATGTATATGTGTAAATGATAAACTAAAGGCTGATATTGTTTTTTTATAATGTAATTTGACTTTTCTTCTCTCTAAAATAGAGCAAAATGTTTGGAGTTAACATTATTTATATATTGTGTTATTTTTTTTTACAGTTTTGGGTGGATTCCTGTAATTCTTTCATGTGTCAATAAAAAAGGAGGTCACGTTGGGCACAGTTGAGAAGTGTTGTGGTCTGAGCTTGATACAGACACACGGTACTTTCTCCTCAAACAGAACCCTTGTTGACTTAATTTCTTAAATGTTTGAGGAAATAAAAACCTGACTTTAACTTGATAAAGGTCTTTATCCAAAGTAAATAAGAGGACTTTAGAGTTATAGTGTAAACGTCTCACTGGACACTCTGTTATAAAAATATATTTAAAATAAAGAAAATATATTTTTGTTTAAGATTGTATTTTTTTTTGTATTTTTTTTAATATTTATTAAATTTTTTGTGAAAAAAAGGGGAAAAAAGTACATTATTGAGAAAACATCAACAACAAGTAAAAAAAAAGAAAAGAAAATATATTGTTTGCCAAGACAATATTTTGTAATACTGTACTCGTTGTAAACTATGATTGTGATATTAAAATAATGAAAAGGCAATGAAAAGACTCAAATAGTTATATCTTAACCAACTGCCCATAGGCCTAAGTATAATTGAATTAAATATGCTTAATTATAAAAGTATTAGTTAATTAATTTTTTTACCAATACATGGGTTAAAGCAGCTACAACTCTGATGGATGAGTTGCAAACAGGGATGAGGATGAAAAATATGAATGAACAAAGATATGCCCATTGAAAATAAATCAACACACAGAAGTAGAGAACGGATCAAAAATCCAGGCAGACAAATTCCCAGATAGTCAAATTGAGAAGAAGGTATGATAGTACGATACAAACACCTTCCTACTGAAACCAACTACCCCCCCCTCCCCAACTCCAAAGAGCACTTGACATTTGGCCAGCAGCAGAAGTAATCACTGCAGACTCGGACAAATATAAAAGCAACAGCACAGGCGACTGTTGTGGGTCTGCTGTACTCTTCCTGAAGATAACTCCAGAGACTATCCGGTTGAAATTGTACACACATTTATCTGGAGGAAGACGAGGCTAAGCAGTGATCTGTTCACCTCCATTTGACCCACAGTGAACAAAAGCTAAAATGCTACATTTATACACACACACACACACACACACACACAGACACACACACACACACACACACACACACACACACGCAGGCAAGGTTATTGAGGAGAAGCCTATCTACGCAGTCAGCTCGAACGCTAAAGTGTGATATGAACTATGAAAGAGACTGTGCCACAAGTAGCTGGGCTGGATTATTTTTCACTATCTCATCAGCTGATCCCGTGGGTTCAGCAGCTCCAGAGGATGCTGCGGATGCTGCTGCTGCTGCTGCTGATTTGTCACACTCTTGGGAAATCAGAATCTTCCTCCATTAGATGCTGTAAAACACCGTCTCCTCAAGAGACAAACGCACACAGTCACTCAAAGAGAGCTGTGTTTAGAGATCGTTCACTTTGTGAAAAGAATTTCCACTGCGAAAAAAAAAACAAAACAAAAAACAGCTGTTTTATATGAAATAAGAGACTGTGTTAAAATAAAGTAGTATGTCTGGTGCTTTAGCATGAAGTTTTGATAAAAGTATACAAGTTAGTTATATTTCATTTGACATTTACAAAACATTCTGTGGTCTAATTTACATTAAAATGCATGTTGAGGTTTATTAGGTTGGCTGTAAAGTGAAAATCCAATATGTGAAATGCTCCAGCAGTGAAACGCTACAGTCATAAATATTTAATCAGGCATAATTTTTTTTTTTCAACACTGCAGGGGCTTGGGTTGCATTCTGAAAAAGGGGAACGCACTGCACATTTTTAAAGAAGCACATATTTCTGTAATTGCATCGGACAAAAGTTGCTACACCTTAGACATTCCTTTAAGGGCTCCTGTAATGTAAACTAGATCCCAGGGTTAAAGGTTAAATAAGGCTTAGGTTTGGACCCTGTGTGGTTGTTATGATTAACAGAACGTTCAGACTGCAGGCATGTGTTGCCTCATTTGACCTTTATCTGACCTGTTAAAGACAGTCTGAACGGCAAATCAGATATATATTTTTTTTTAATCCGAACCAGGCCACATTCACGTATGGTACTAAATCCGATGTGTATCCGATATTTTGTAATGCGACTGAACAGTCATGCTTTTCCAGATACTCCCATGAGTGATGTAACAAACAAAGAGAGATACGATATTATGAGTTTACAACTAGTTTATTGTATTTACAATTCCCACACGCAGGTAAACATGTCATTGTCCACATGTTGACCTTTGACCTTTAGCACTACAGTGTTTTTTCATCAGGCTGTAGATGCTTGAACCTTGAACCAGTCACAGTAAAACTGTTCATATGTGTTCAAGGACTTTTTCCACTGTGTAGTAACTTACTATGCCCTAAAGAATGTATGCAGGTCCAGGGGGCGGGGCCAGTGAGTACAGGTTGAGGGGGGCAAGGTCAGTGGGTACAGATCCAGGGGGGCGAGACCAGTGAGTAAAAGTCAATGGGGACTGGACCAGTTGGAATAGCTCCAAAGAGGCAGGGCCAGTGAGTACAGGTCCAAGTGGGCGTGGCCAGTGGGTACAGGTGCAATGGGGTGGAGCCAGTGAGTATAGGTCCAGGTGGGTGGACCTATACTCACCTCTGATCTTCTCCAAATCCCTTCACACTCAATCACATTAAGGTTCTCTCGATATGAATCTCTTGCTTTCACCTCCACCTTATACATTTTTAAAATCTTCAATCTTGATTTATTCGGCTCTGTCCTGCTCCTCGATACTACGCTGTTGCCCATAGCAACCGCTCGTGTCTTAGCCTTCCAGACATGTCACATACTGTGTTGTATTTCCTCATACGTCATGATGTCACAGCCTCTTCTGTGCATGCGGGGTCACTTCAGGGACGCATTCCATTCACACTCAAGACTGATAGAAGTCATAGTGGTTAGTTTTTATTTATTTATATTTTACTTATTTAATTATTTTTATACATTGCTATTTTGGCTATTATGTAAAGCATTTTTGAGTGTCCAAAAAAGTGCTATATATATTATTATTATTATTATTAATGTGTAATATGAACAAGCACACAAATTTTTTATTTCCCCCCCAAAAAATGTCCTTCTTGTGCATGAAGACCTGCTGTGTGA
The DNA here is from genome assembly GCA_020466265.1 of Siphamia tubifer. Lineage (NCBI taxonomy): Eukaryota > Metazoa > Chordata > Actinopteri > Kurtiformes > Apogonidae > Siphamia > Siphamia tubifer. Next base: position 33,836,242 of record CM035802.1, on the reverse strand, counting down.
ATGTAGTCTCAGGCTCCAAGACTCATCAATCAGTGTGTCCTTTCAAAGTCCCACACAGTGACTGAAAAGCTATGTGTGTGTGTGTGTGTGTGTGTGTGTGTGTGTGTGTGTGTGTGTGTGTGTGTGTGTGTGTGTGTGTGTGTGTGTGTGTGGCAGAGAAACAGGCTGAACACTGTATTCACGAGCATGCACACGTATAATTACTGTGGTCAGGGGGGCTATATTTCTGTCTGCTAATTAAGTTTGATTATATTAAATATCATCTACTAAGAGCCATATTAAATACTAATTAGAAATCACAGAGTCTGTGGCAGCTGTACGGATCACCTCAGCAGCCCTGAACACATGAAAGCAAATTAAAGAACAACTTGCACTGATCACAAGTCAGTAGGCAAACTCCTTCTACCTTTCATTAGTTGGAATTTTATTTTATTTTTTTACCAAATTCTAACATAAATAGTGAAAAATAGAAAAGTTTACAGAGAATATGCTGGGTGCTGTACAGTGCATCGCTTAAAATCTTGCTGCAGCACAGCGTGAAATGCGATGACTCACAGAATGATACACACGATACACCTGCCAATACAGCGACACAAAAAGGTCAGAGGGATTTGTCTTTCCTGCTCAGTGTGTGCACCAAAACACTAAAACACAAGCGCTGCTGACGAGATCAGTATGTTCACACACAGCACTTCCACATCAAAAACAATCCACATCAACATGAGTCAGACAAATAACCCACACCAATACCAGAGCTAATCCCCACCAAACAAAAACCACAGGCAACAGTAAGATGGATTTTAACTGGATCCTAGACTTACTTCTGCTGCTACAGAAAAATACATTCATTCTAAAGATGGAGGAACGCAGAGAGATTAGTGACAGAAAGCTGAAGAGTCTTCTGTGTATGTAGTTAGTAGTTAGAAAAAAAAGAAAAGAAGAGAAGCTAATGAAGGGACTCGTACCAGTACTGTACTACCAGATTGTAGACAAGTACCGAACAGAGCTACGACTTGGACCTACTAATTGTGCAGTTAGCTTATTTGTAGAGCGGTCCAGCCTGGTCATAAATTTAAACATGAGATGTATCAGCAGGGCCATGAATGTAGTTAGGCGTAGTTTACAGAACAATCAAATCAAAATCCGTTCAGTATTTTTTGTGTAATCCTGCTGACAGACAGACAGACAGACAGACAAACAGACAGACAGACAGACAGACAAATGTAATACCTCCTCGGTGGAGGTAATTGAGAAATAATAATGATTAAAAAAATCAAATAAATGGAAAAGTAAACCTCTTTTTTTAAATAAATAACGAAAAAAAATTAAATATAAAAAAATTTATCAAATTAATTAATTTAAAAAAATTGAAAAAAAAGGAAACATCTTGAAACCTTTGTAAAATATTTTGTTTTACACCTATTTCCCAACATGCTTTATGGGAAATTCCAGAAAAAAAAATTATTAATGTATTTATAGGGGACATCATTTGCATAAATCACACAGAATTAACCTACATTTATATTTAACCCTCGTAGGGACCTGAATTTTGGTCCCTATGGCGTGATTGTGTAAATATATCAATGTTCCTATAAAAATAGGAATATACACACACACTCACACTCACACACACACACACACACACACACACACACACACACACACACACACACACACACACACACACACACACACACACACACACACACACACACACACACACACACACACACACACACCTCTTTCATGTGAAGGAAGGTCACATGTTAACATAGGAACCAACAGTGGATTATGGCACAGAGTAAACACTGTAGACACTGGGAAAAATGTAATAATACATGTCTGTTTAACACAATGGAACTATTCAACAACACACAAAGCAGTGAGAGTTACACCATTTCTGGATTTTGTATTAACACAGAGAAGTTGAGGTCATAAGTTCAATAGTCTGGGGAAAAACATTATTAAAATTAGAAACGCACACTGATAGTGTAGACCTCCGCCAAGGTAGACAACAACCCCCCCGCCCCCTCCCCCCAGATCATCATCAAAATCTAATCCTTTCCAGATCTCTCCATGACCAACCTGCCCTGAAAATGTAATCAAAATCCATCCATAAGTTTTAGAGTTATATTGTACACAAACAAACAAACAAACAAACAAACGCCAGCAGAGTTAATAACATCATCAAACAAATCCCCCTCATTCAGTTCAGTTCAAATTATTTTGGATATGCAACGAACAAAAAAAAAAAAAATCTCAATCAGTCCCCAGTAGTGCATGAAAACCAAAAGAAAATATGTGAAAAGGAGAGGGGAGGAAATGAAACTTATTTAATCCACAAAACTGTTAACTTCCTGTCAATGTCACGTATGAAAAAAATAAATCCTTCTTCTCTAAATCCTTCTCATTCAATAAAATGAATGATGAAAAATAAATAAATGAATAAAACATTTTTATAAAAATCAAAAATGTAATTGATTGATTCATTTATTTCAAGCATTCACATAATAATACATACAGTGGTGGAAGAAGAAACACACTAATAAATTAAATAAATTAAAAAGACAAATAAATAATAACATACTTATGTGATATCGATGATGCTCAAACAATATACTGTGCCGCTCTACTACCCCCCCTCCCACCCACACACACTCCTCCGTGTCAGTTCTACCATTAAATGTGATTCAACAACATTAATGATAAAAACAGTAAAATATGAAAGGGAAATTTACCTTGGCAAAATAAATTATCTCAGCAGTCAGACGACCATTCTGCTGTGACGATATTGGACAAGACAAGGAAAAAATAAAATTTAAATCTACCAAAAAAAAAAACCCCATCATCATCATCATCATCATCATCATCATCATCATCATCATCATCATCATCATCATCATCATCATCATCATCATCATCATCAAACCAATCCACCTAATTCAAACTGATGCTATTAAAGATTAGACAGTTGTCTGATGGCAGTGTTTGTAGAGTGAACGTGTAATAAATGCTGAAATCTGAGCAGATGCAGTGACAGGACATAACCTCAGCTCTTCATCTGTGCCCTTTTTAGTGCTGCTTTAATAGAAGAGACGGCACTGCAGCTTTACAGTGCAGGGCGTCCACCGCTTCTGCTCTGAAATCCAATTACAACGATTGATCAGTTGTCATAAATAATATAATAAGGAGCAGATTTTTTTTTTTTTTTGTTCGTATCTTTGCCTCAAAAAATGAGGTGGATTTAATACATGGCGTCCCTCTCCTGCGGTCTGACTGTAATATGGGCTAAAATAGGCTGTTGGTTCAGTCTGTGTGTGCAGTATGTCAACTCAAGACAGAGAGCAAACTGGATAAATACAGGAGGAAATAGAGGTCAGCTGTGTCCCTGACAGAGTGACATGCTCTGCCACCTTCTCTCAAAAGTGTGACTTCTACTCCCCATACCTGCCTGCCTGTCATACTGTATTCATCAGAGCTGACGGAAACAACAAAAGGCAGATAAAAAGGAAAAGATAAAAAGAAAAAAAAAATACAAAGCTTGCAGTTTCCCAAGTTATAACATAATCATTTGTCAAAAATACATATGGTCTAAAAAAAAAGCAATGTGTTAAAATCCAATACTTTTAAGAAAACAATAGCTATAATGGGGTTTTTTAATTCAGAATTATTTATTCAGAATAAAATAATTCTGAACTTAAGCTATTTCTTTAGTGTTTACATGGATATGTTAATTCCATGGGTGTATTCCACTATAGTTAATTGAGCTTTAAGAGCTGGGTTCTGATTGGACAGAGCGACTTAACATCTGGATGTCCCATCCACTTCCTGTTTTGCATTTATTTCAACTGGCAACATGGAAGGACCGATACGGTATGTGATGGATGCATTTATTTTTGTGATAATTACAAAGCAGTAGCTCGACCGAATCAACAAACTAATACTAATAGTGTGGAATATGTGCATCATCAACGTAAAATATGTGTGTTATTGCAACAACAACAACAACAGGAGCATGTGCAGAACGACAGGAATAATGTTAAAGCAGAATTAACTGTTTTCATGGCAGAGAAATTATTGAATTCGGAATTAAGATTGGAATAAACCAGTGACTTTATTCCGAATATATAATTAAGTGTATTACTAAACATATACTAACATGTATGAGTATATACGTTGTCATATATGTCTCAATATATGAAAATCAGCAATATAGTAGATTGTATTATATTGACAAAATATATTTTTCTGTATATAATATACATATGACCCCTTTAAATGAAAAATGGCTTATTTAGATCCTATTATTCTACAGAATATCATCCCTATAAAGTAAATAAATGGAGCAGATTTTCTATATAACAATATTTCTAATTTAAGTCATTTCAAGTTCTGCTTCAACTTTTAATTTAGTATATTTTCACTAATTATACTTTCAACTATTTTTCCTCCTTCAAACTTTTTTCCTCCGGTTTGACAATGTTTTCCACTTCAAACCATTTCTGCTTCTTTTTCCTCATTTTTTAACAGTATTTTCTACTCCAGCTACACTCGAGACACAATTAAGCAGCAGTTCACTGGCGTTCATGCAAAGCTTTCAGCGATTAGCAATCAGAGACAATGTCTTCATAGTTTGTAGTTTTTCTAGTTAAAACTGCTGATGCCAAATATCGTTGTCTGATTATCAGTACGTACTTACACAGGGCGTTCTGGCACAAAGAAATAAGGATGAATTCAAATGAGTATGAAACGTGTCATTGCTCAACCTTTCATATAATAAACTCTTTATCTTGTTGCATTGTTCAGTTTTCCCAATGATGTTTTGAGTGGGGTGTTTTTTGGGCCGTATTCTGTCCTTCTCAGGGAGGCTGAAATAATGCAGAGCCTCGTCTTTCTGTCTGTCTGTCTGTCTGTCTGTCTGTCTGTCTGTCTGTCTGTCTGTCTGTCTGACTTGTCACAGCCGCAAGTCAAATCAATTTTGGAGTATGTGTAATAGGTGCAGTAATTGGCACATCCACACAAGGACTTGCCCAGTGCTAATACTGAAGCGCAAATTACTCCTAAGTGTCACTGATAGCAGGAACATAACACGTCTTCTCCCCCCCATATAGGCGGAGGCGGTGGGTGGATGTCTATTTTCATCTAGAACTATCCTTCAGACTCTTTCCCTTGGGGGAAGTTGCTGTTTGTTAAGTAGGCCCACACCTGTGCTCCCCAGAGTTTCCTGCTACACCTTAATGAGCCGCTCCAGCTGGACTGCCATGAAACGCAGGAGGCCACAGGATGAGCCGCTCACCTCCTCTAATTGGCAAGATCACACTCTCACCTCTGAACAGACGAAGCGCTCGGGTGCATCCAGAAGTTAAGAGGAAATGCATTTGAACGCCACTGTTTCATCAAAACATCACTGACTGCGAAGAAAAACAAAATGACCTCAACAAAGCTGAACTATTCAAACATGAGACGTAACTCATATTATATCTTCTTATAATGCACTGGCGATACACTTATTATTGTTTAACCCTCTACGGGACTATGTCATTTATTATTTATGCTTAAAAAAACAGCTTTAAAAAAAAAAAACTAACACAAGCAAAAAAAAAAACGTGTATCATTCGTTCATTTGTTTTTCAAAATAAAACCAAAAAATAAGACAACGAAACAACGTTTCCAAAAGCAAAATGAAAAAAATTAATAACTATGTGGGGTTTTTTTTTTCAGTTTTACTTTTTGTTTAAATGAATAATAGAAAAAAACAGGTGATGGCCATTTCCCGTTTTATCCAATGTTGACCTGAAATAAATTGAGTAAACTGAAAATGAAACTTAACCAAAACAAACATGGCCGCTGGACTTGAAGATCATTACAGTATGATATGACATCAATTTTCTCTGTCGTCATATCTTCAGGTCTTAGTTTCCTTAAAGATGACGTAGTTTACTGATCTAAAGCCAGTAACTTTCCTGATGCAGCAGACGTCTTTAGGAGGAAGTCTGTAATAGTCGTAATAGTTGCCGAGTACAGAGTTCTACGCTCTGGAAATTCACGATTTTGTTGCATTCTTTTTTAAAAACATAGTCCAGTATTTCATTAGAAATTTAAATGAAGTTGTAAGCAACAGCAAAGCTTAGCCTACTGACAGGTTGTTGTTTTTAAAAAATAATGCAACAAAATTGTGAATTTCCAGAGTGTATATATAACTTATTAAATTTTTTTATTATTTTTTTTTTTTATTTATTTGCATTTTTTTTAAACAATTCATAAATTTGTATTCATTAATTTTATTTTTTTAAATGTATTTGTCTTTTTAATTTATATTTCATTATTGATTTTATTTCATTATTTCGGCTACAAGGATGACACTGAAATGCATGTTCAGTGTCGACCGCTAAATCTATTCTACACCACACAGCTGTTATTTACTCCTTCATATAATATCATGCCGCTCGAATTTGAACAGTGGACGAATCCACATATAACTGAAGTGATACCAGTCTAGACGTTTGTTTGTAATTTAATTAGATATTACACAAACCTACCACCTACTGTGACACCTACAGTAGAACCCCAGTGTTTATTTTCAGTCTGCATAAGTGATAATATGAAGATAAAATATAACATTTGGTTGAATGTTGGCTAAAAAGAGTCTGACTCAGAGCTTTATTTACTCTAAGTATCTCCTCCAGTTATAGATGTTTTTTTTTTTTTATGTTTTTACTGCTCTAGTAACCCAGTCACTCGTCTTTCTACTTCTCAGTTGGTGACTTCACCACCACAACAAACATGACCACTATGAACACATCTCTAGCTTTTCGCTTTAAACAGTTCTGCCTTTTTGTTAAATATTTGTTCTTGTTCAGTCATGCAGACATTGTAATATATCAAAGATGACTGTTTACCACAGAATTGTTGCATTTGGATACGGTTATAAGATCTTAATGTGCACAGAAAATCCAATTTATTCTGTCCATGTAACTCGTATTAAATCAAACATGCTCTAAATTCTTTTGTAGTTTGAAAATCAAATTGAGTTTGTGCCAAAAAAAATAGGCTTTTTTTTTCTTGTAATGTCTGTCTGATGATACTAATGAAATACGAGGTTAGCTCAATTTTCTTCATGTTACACTAGGAATAGAAGCAGGAGTTTTATGACCCTATCAGGGAGTGAAAAAAACACAAAAATAGTTAAAAAAAAAAAAAAAAAAAATAGAGAGATTTTTAAAATAAGACACACATCCAAGTTCTGATTTACCAAATAAATGTCAAAATAAGACATTACATTTCCCTTCAGATTCACTGTAAAAACAAATCTATGGAATTTACTCTGTAAAAGTGAGGTAACAATTGGATCCATCGACGGTCCGGATTTGGACCCCGGGCCTTATGTTTGACACCTTCTGAGATAGAGTTTCTGATACTGTAATAAAAGTATTAAAAGCTCAGTGTTGCTGTAAAAGGCATGCGATTACTTACAGGTAGAAAACATTACAGATTGGCTCTCACTAGACTTTATTGTTTTATTTACATATTTACTACATCAGTATTTATGTGACAGCAGGTAATATCAGTTAAGTGTTCCAGCGTTTATATTATTCAGCACGGAGGAAAATTAAAATGATGCATTTAAAGTGCCAGCTGAGGCTTATGAAGTACGCAATGAATCCGTCAACAGTATAATTTACAACTGCGGGGCTGATTTCAATGAAAGAAAAAAACAAATGTCAGTCATGCATAGAAGAGTTAAACCAACAGTGACACGACTACCTACAAAAACACCCAACCACCAACTGCTGCCAACAAGCCGCTGTATTCCTGTTCATAAACTGTCAACTGTAAAACCAGAGGTGGAAGTAACTAAATGTAAGTACTTCCTTTACTGTACTTAAATAAAGGTTGTTTTTTTTTTGTTTTTTCCCTACATTTTTGTATAAATATCTGTACTTTATACTATTCACATTCTCAGAATATACTTTTTCAAACCAGACAAATGTAACAGTATGAAAATTAAGTCATAAATCAGAAATAGTGACTCACCATCTCATAATTTTTACTTTTTATCTCATAATTATCCATTTCTTATCTCGTAATTCTGACTTTTTTATCATTATTTTTACTTTAATCTCATCATTCAGACTTTTTATCTCATAATTCTGACTTTTTAATCACACAATTTATGTATTTTTTTTTTTATCTCATAATTATGTTTTTTTAATCTCCTATTTACAACTATTGAATTTTTCCTAAATTCCCTGTCCATACCCATAAAACTGAGTACCATGACCCAATAAAACACACATCATCTCCACAGTAACTCACTTTGAAATGCTTTATTTTGGGATATTTTTGACATTTTTTGGAGTTTTTTTGCTTAAAAAAGTATTATTTGATCCATAGCAAAAAAAAATATAATTTTACTTTTTACATTATAACAACTGAGAAGTTGTACTTTTTACTTTTACTTAAGTAAAGGAGTTGTACTTCTACTTTTACCACCTCTGGCAGGTTATAGAAGAAACAAGAACCTGTCTTTGTTATGTGGGAGGTGAGGTGTGTTATGCAAACAGTACAAAGATGAGCATCTTCTACACTTTCCATATATACTTCAACACAAACGTATGCAAATGAGAACAAAAAGGCGAATTTTAGAACAAAGCAGACAAAAGGGAATTTATGCAAAATGCAACAAACAAGACGACAGAAGCCACCAGAGCCTGACTAACAGCATGTCATATCATTAAGATGAAAGGGAAAAAAATATTTAATCGTAAAAAACTTTGATTCTTTACTTGTATCTCATGCAAGTATAGTCTGCATCACAGCATTTTCTGACCTTTGTACTGTATTTACTGTATGACTTTATATCTGGTTGTTTTAGAAGTACAAATTCTTTTAAAAAAAATCTAAATAATCAGTTGACAATGGTAGCCCTTATGAAAGACAAATATATGGCAATATATTGAAAAATATAATGCATTATATTCAAAAATGTATTCCCATATATGGAAAAGTAGTGTAAATATTACCCAATATACTACATTATATGTTTTGATCATATGTTGACAAATATATATTGCACTGAAGACAAAAGCTAACCTATATTTTTACAGATAGTTTTATTGAAACTCAATTTCTTTGCACATGTATTGTGAAGTGTAATACTGAATATATAATTGCAAATATTTAGTAATACTGCATGTGCATCCATATATTATTAAGTGTATTCTTAAATATATATGAACATATATGAGTACATATATTTCGTTAGTGTTTGAGGCTTTTATTTTGTCATGTGGATTCATGTCACCTTGTCTTGCTTTTCGACCCATCTCATCCTCATTTATTTTCCCTCGTTTGTCACACCTGCTTTCCCCTCTTTTTAAGCCGTTTGTCTCCTCTTCCTCATTGCGAGTTTGCCTGCCCTGGCTGTGTCAAATGAGCGTTTTCTACCATGTCTCTGTCTGCTTGGTTTTGGCAGTGTTTTGTTATCTGGATTCTGGTTTTCTGTCTACTCCCTGTCGGTCTATGTCGTTTTTGGACTCTCTTTTTGCTCACTTTTGGACTGTATGTGTTTGACCTTTGACCCTCTGACCCATCTCCCAGTTGCTACGTTCCATGGTGATTAATTTCCCCAAACGAACAGTGAATCTGGAGACCACTCACTGATTACCGATATTATATTTATTACTAAATATTGTGAATCTGAGTCTGTGAGTCTTGCTTTTGAGTTTGCCAGTTTCCTGACTTTGTGTCCCACCCCTTGTTTACAGACATAAATACAATTGTCTTTTAATTTTGTTTGTTTTAACATTACATTGGTCTTTTTGTGTCTTTCACTTTGTTTTTATGTTATTGTTGTTTTTTTTTACATCTTTCCTTTATTATGGGTCTTATTACATCCTTTACATCATTATTGTCTCATCTTTTATAACTCTGAATTACACATAGCTTTACTAAAGTCATTTATAAAAATGCTTCTATTTCAATTTCAATAAAACCAACTCTTTAATCAATTTTAACGTCTCAAATCTAACTTTGAGAAAGACAGGCTTAGATAATAAGATAAACCAACTGAAATATTTCCATTATAAATAAATTAAACTAAGAGAAATGTGACAAGCTCAATAAAACAGCAGACGTCTGTGTGTGTAATTGCATTAACGATGAAAATTTTCCCTGTCAGTTTTAATCTGAAGTCTCCAAATGAAGCTTTGATCTTAAAAAACACCATATAATTTCACCCATTACAGATCAGTACGTCTGCCCGTATAAATTTGTTGTCTGAAAAACTGTGTCTAAATGGACAATCCCCCTCCAGCTCCATCAACATTCATTATTTATTATTATAATCCTCTGCAGTAAACACTAGTAACAGTAGTCTGTGAGCCACACATACATTATTTTTGATCATTTATGACAGTTTGGTGGGAGAATCAGTTGCAGCTCAGTCATTTGGGAATGCTTTATTTGTGATTCTGGGAAAATAAATTGCGTTTTAAGCCCGTTGGCTGCTTTCTGATATGTGAAGAAACTTTGTTCTGCTCCTCGGAGTACAGCTAAGATGTTTAGTGGTCCACATTAAGCAACCTAATCACCCATGGAATTCACTCAAAAACAAGAAACCACAAAGGATCAAATATGAAGAAAGATATCATATTTCTACTAAAAAAAAGTAGCCGATCCCAGAGAGTGGTAAGATAGTCCAAGGAACATATTTGTGTTTATAAAATTATAGGGTACAAGCACATTGAGAAACGAAGGAAAAAACATATTTTGGTGTGTTGTTGTGATTAGAGCTGCACAATAGTATATTATTGTTTGAGCCTCGACATCGCAATGTACATGTGCGCAATGGTCACATGTTTGATTTTTTTTTTCTTATTTTATTTGCTTATTTATTTTGTTTTTATTCATTTGTTTTAATATTTTTATTTATTTATTTGTCTACTATATTTATTTATTTATTCATTCTTTATTTAATTTTGAAATATATTTTATTAATTCATTTATTTTTGTTCATGCATTTTATTTGTATTTATTTATGATTTTAGTCAATTTTTATTCTAAAATTGTATTTGTTCATTTATTTTTAATTATTAACTTTATTTATTTTCACTACAACAAGGATGATCCTGCGATACTTTGCACCGCCATAATATACTCCGCCATTATATACACCGCCATTATATATACACCGCCATTATATATACACCGCCATTATATATACACCGCCATTATATACACCGCCATTATATACACCGCCATTATATACACCGCCATTATATACACCGCCATTATATACACCGCCATTATATAGATACAATATTTTTTCGTATCGCAGGGTTAAAAATTACAAATTTGCAATGTCAGTTTTTTCTAATATCGTGCAGCCCTAGTTGTGAGATGAGAAACACTGGAGATTCAATTTTAAAACCTTCCCACGTAGCGACAAGACACACTGATCTGACCACACAGTCGATGGCAGAACCCCCACAGAGGCCTGTCACAACTGAATCGGTTCCCCCCGGACTGTAGGCTGTCACCAGACGGGAACGAGGGGAGTGAAGGACAGGAGCTGGGGAGAAGGAATAAACCAGCACCAGAAGATGTGACACGAAAACAGAGCTGTGAGGTCCGGCTCAACTGACCCCAACGGACCTGTCAGCTCAGGGGCATAAAGCACGACAACCAGCTTCCTGTTTACAGCCACAGTTCTGGAAAACCCAGTCACGTACAACTTTATTACCCCACTATGGTTTTCTACCCCCGAACACATGCTCCAACCCACTGAGCTATTGAAGCACATGGTCACCACTGAAAAAAAGGATTATATATCTATATATATATATTATATCTCCATGAAAAGTTATAATTATGGGCTAAAAAGTCAAAATTCTGAGATACAAAGTCATAATTAGGAGAAAAAACTATAAATTATGAGATAAAAAGTCAAAATTATGAGATAAATAGTCAAAATTATCAGCTGAAAAGTCAAAATCATGAGAATCAAAGTCATAATTATGAGATAAGTCAAAATTATGAGATAAAAAGTCATAATTATAAGCTAAAATGTAAAAAATTATGAGACACAAAGTCATCCACCACTGAAAAGAAAAACTATCCCTTTGAACAGTCATAACTGTGAGCTAAAAAAGTCAAAGTTATGAGATACAAAGTCATAATTATTAGATATCATTATAACTACCAATGCAATATTGGGTTTCAAAAAAATGTGAAGGGCAGTGGCTGATATTGAAAATAATAAATATATCAGCCTAATATATCTGCCTCCACCAACTACTATAGCAACTGTAACTACGATGCTACTATATATACATATATATATATATATATATATATATATATATATATATATATATATATATATATATATATATATATATATATATATATATATAATATTTATATAAGAAAACCCGTCCATCACCTCAGATGAATAACAATAACAAAAAACCCACAGTCAGGACTTGGTCATCTTACCTTAGCCTCTCCTCCTCCTTCTTCCGCAGCTTCATGTCTCGCTGGACGACTTTCAAGACGTGCTCGGCTTCATCGTCCGTCAGGCCTGAGAGGTCCAGTTTCCGTCCCATAGTTTCTGACTGTAGCGCCGCTGTCTGTGTTACTGCTGTTGGTCCAGAGGAAAAGGAGGAGGAGAGGCACGGGCACTGCTGCTCTGGAGGCCGAGTCTGAGACCACCCTGCAGCGGGACAGACGGACACGGACATTAAAGATGGATCTGTGGAGTCAATTCATGGACGTCAATATAAATGTAGAATTATTATTATAAGACCAATATCTGTCGAGCAAAGTTTTAACAGGAATATAACAGTTAGATTTTATACAGTTCGAATTACATCCTGATATTGTTTAAAGTTAATGAATGTTGGAGATTGTCCTTGTCTAAATACATTTATTTAATTAAATTAATAATACGGGCCAGATTGGACCCTTTGGTGGGCTGCATTTGGCCCCTTTTGTTTGACACTTGTGCTGTAGATGCTCATAAAAGTTAAGAATAAAATGTTATATCAGAATAGAAAGAAGTGAAGCATAAGATCATATCTGATGCTGTTGAAAAGCTAAGAAACTGTATTTTTTCATATGTTATTAATGATTAAAAAATAATTAAACATTTTGGATTTTAGATGCTTTTGGTCACCAGTGTTACTAAAATAACGATCACTTCATTCTTCAGTCACACCTTTGTGTACGTTTGCTGGGCGAGAAGATCAGATTTTTTTGCATACAGGACACAAAGGACAAATATAGCAGCGGTGAAGTCATCCTAGTGTCAAATACAGTACTTAATGTCCTGTGAGGCAAATGTAGCTTTGGGTTTGTGAAGTAGGTCATTTAGGCTGGTACTGTATGTGGAACAGTGGGTGTGTGAGAGTAAACACATGCTAGCGTACTTGGCTAAAATCCTGTTTTAAACTTCACACTAACAGGAATGTTTATCTGATTTCTTCACTGTTACGTTACAGGTCAAATTGACCTGTTTTAAAGATTGAACATCCAGTTAAAACAGTGTATTGGTAAAAAAAATGTACTAATACTTTATATAATTAAGTAAGCATATTTAACTCTACTTACATTATATTTATAGCCTAAGTGATTAAGATTAACCTCTTTGAGTCTTCCCATTTTTTTTTGTTACGGATTTTGATTAAACTTTCAGGAATGATAGATAATGGGTCACGGAAGAACCCATTAGATTTTAAGCAATGAAGGTCAAAGGTCAACAGCTAAAACACATCAGTGTAATATCTCAGGATTCAGTCAACATAGAATCTCACAGTTGTTTTTTTCACCTTCAGACATCAGATGGGTCAACACCTACGGCTTCATCATATCACATTTTGATGTTATATGATGTCATATCAAGCCTTGGTGGAGGTCTGCTGTCTTTGGCTGCCTTGTTTAGATTTGTTTTCATCGCTCTGTATATGTCACATTGTTCGTTGCTCTGATTGGTCAAAGCGCTGGCCTATCACGTGCAGAGCAGTTTGAAAGACAGCAGTTGATCCCACCAAACTCTTAAAATCTATGGATCGTATCCAGACTATGAATTCATATCCTAGTCGGCCTTGTTAGGTTATATATCTGTGTTTGTTTACATATATTATTTGTTCTCTATATTTCTTCTCTTTGCTATCCCTCTAATGCTGTATATCGCTGGCTACTAGGGATGTCCCGATACAACTTTTTCACTTCCGATACGATACCGATATTGTAGCCTTGAGTATTGGCCGATACCGATATCAATACGATATGATATAGGCACGAATCATACATATATTTATTCCTTATTTTGTTGTGTGGAATGTTAGAAAAGGCTTGACAAAGTGATGTTACTGTTACTGATGTTGTAGTGATAGAACAGAAAACAATAGTCGGCAACAGTAGGTATAGGAAAAAACTGACCCTGACTCTTCTTCCACGGCCGGCACCAACGTTACTTAAGGGGCATTACCGCCACCTACTGTGTTGGAGTGTGATCAAACCAGAGTCACTTATTATAGAAGTGCTGGAGCGGTAAATGAACAGCTTATATCGGAGCGTTTATATCGGAGTTTTTAGATTCAGTCCGATAAAATCCGATATTCACTTTTTTGGCTGATATCAATCCCATATCCGATCCGATATCAATATCGGATCGGGACATCCCTGCTGGCTACTGTGACATGTGAATTTCCCCAATGTGGGATCAATAAAGTCTATCTTATCTTATTTTATCTTAATTAATAATGGAAATATAATTTTTTTTTGGTTTTCTGACATCTTTTGGTTCATTAAACATGCGCCGGGTCAAATTGGCCCAGGAACACTATTGCTGTTCGTGACAAATGAACACAACAGGAGGGTTAAACACCAGATCACATTTGGAAAAAGGTCACTCATTAAATGGCTTCATAGTCCAAGGTTACGTTGTGTCTTCAGCTGGTGATTGAACTAACAGTAAAACAGGCCTGACACCTGTTATCTATAAGGTGACACGGGCCAGACGTAAGCATATTCAGGAGGTAAAGAAAGAATGATGGAGGGACGAGGCCGACAGGGTGGCCCGTGAAGAGAAACCCAGGAATGACAGAGGGAGCAGAGAAGAGGAGACAGATGGAGACATGGACAGGAGGAGAAGGTCCATTAACTGCAGTGTCTAAACAAGATGGGAGTGCACTGGCAGTGAGAGAGCAATGATGACTCAGAAGGCCACACAATTATGTCCATTCTATTATTGGGCCAATAGCTTCATCGACAAAGTGCTTGTCCTCTTGCTCAGCATATCATTCAGTTCCAGTTCAGTTCAGGGCCTGCGTCATGGCAAACTACTGAGCAAGTCTAACTTTGGCCATTTTTAATTTTCAACGTGAGGAAACAAAAACACCCACGACAAGTCATTTTTGTCGAATGATAGGACCATATATGTTTCTCTTTTTTTTTTTTGTTTACTTTAGTTTTATTTATTTTTATTACCCCACCCCCTGAAGTGAAGAGGAGTGTTACGTTTGAGTCTGTCTGTCTGTCTGTTTGATTCAACTTTCAGGAATGATAGATAATGGGTCAAAAAAGAACCCATTAGATTTTGAGCAGTGAAAGTCAAAGGTCAAGGTCCCACTAAAAGTCAACGCCTAAAACACATAAGTGTTCATATCTCAGGACAAGATAGAATCTCACTTTTTTTTTTCATTCACATCGTCTCACCTTCAGACATCAGATGTGTCAACACCGATGGTTCGATCACGTCACATGTGACTGAAAAATAAACCCTTAACGGAGGTCTGCTGTGTCTGACTGCCTTGTTTTATTCAATCAAACAATCAAACTTAATTTATATAGCACTTTTTATACATGATGCATGTAGCACAAAATGCTTTACATCAGACCCCCCCCCCCCATTATCTCGGAATTGTAGGAACAAGTTAAAAGATTTACCAAATTAAAAAAAAGAATAGAACAAATGAATAAATAATAATGGTAATAAAATAGAAGTAAATACATAAAATAGGTGTAAAATAATGTTAAGAGTAAAATTTAACTAAGGTAAAAAGGTAGGTTTTCAGTTTACCCTTAAAATATGAACACTGGCAGCGGACCTCAGATGCTCAGGTCGACTGTTCCATAGTTTGGGGAAATAAAAAGTGAATGAGGCCTCACCATGTGTTTTAGTGGTAACTTACTACCAGAGGACCTGAATATGTTCAAAGCAGATCCGATAAATAAACAGGGCCACAACCATTAAGACTTTTAAAAACCAATAAAAGCACTAAAAAATTATTTATAGTCCAAGCAACCTTCCATTTGATATTTTCCTAATGTAGAGGCTGTTACATTTCTTATCAGTGCTGATACGAATACAAATTCCTCAGATGGAAGAAAGTAGTCGAAAACATGTCATCGCTTACATCATCAAGTCACAAATCATCAATGGAAAATGACACAACAAAGGGCTACAGAAGCTGATGACGTATATTTGTTAAATATTATAAAAGACACAAAAATGATTGAGACACCATATGGAGTAGCACTGCAAGACACGATCAGGATAGTGAGGAACGTAACATTAACATCATATACTGAAGAAGTTTGTGTAGTTTTGTACCTGGACACTGCACATACTATAGGTGACCTAAAATAACATAAAACCCTGGAGCATGCACACTGCAGCGCCACATAACACGGAACTAGCACACATTTATTCACACTACTGCATCAGATATAGCATGGTGAGTTACGATGGAGGCAAGTATTATACATGTTTCATCTGTATATATTTGAAGTACTATAAATTATTGTGTCATATTTGTGATTTCACTAGTGTATTTTTTTTATTTTATCCTTTTAATGTATTTTAATGCACATTGGCACTTTAGTACATGAGCACTGAACTGGACATTTTATTTTATTATCCGTGGTGTGTACAATATATACATGTTTTTTACCTCTGCATATATATGTTGTTTTTTTTATATTGTCTTTTAGATTATTTTTTTATGATATGGTACTGATGAGATGCTGCCAAATTAAATTTCATTGTATTCACAATGATAATAAAGTGCTATTCTACTGTATTAATTTATTTTCTTTCATACTACTGTAGTACGCCGAAAAAAAAAAAGTAATATGGGTGTCTGTTATAAGAAAACAAGTATAACATGTAGATTTTATTATATTAATTAATGTTTAGTTGTTAAATAGTTTTAAATCGTGTAGTTTCAACATAATATACAAAGTCCTTAAAACTAAAACAATTGCTTTATATCAATACAACCTAATGGGTTCATGCAATTATAGCTGGATTTAAATCCTAGTAATACAGTAACAAATACTCTTGTAGATGCTAATGCTAATGCTACTTCAGATTTGCTGCTGCAGATTTACACCCCACGTGGGTGACGCTAAAGTCCATCTGATGTCACATGGACCAACTTTTTCTGGGTCCCTGGTTTCTGTTGTTGTTTTCTGTAAATGCAGTACGCAGCCAGTGGAGGTGACAAACCACTGTCAAAGAAGCATGTGTTGGTAAGTCGGGGTGACCCATCAGATTCCAAAAGGAGCGTGGAAAAGTGGTTTTCATCTGAATGACACCTTTCAAGTAATCTCTACTTATCTGCGCTGACAGTGTATCCTTTTATTACATTCCAAGAACAAGTTATTTTTGGAGTGTATAGATTAGTACCAGGTCCATTTAGGCGTCATTTACTTCAGTTTTCTGAACCCTCTGGGAGAAATACAAACACAAGTACAGTCGATCACAAACACCCAGACACACACACACACACACACAGAGTGAAAAAGAGCTTTTGTCACATTGTCAACTCAGAGAAACTGCTACATTTCTCAGAAATCTTCAACCCGACCGCTGAGATAGGGCCGTTTTAATACCATTGAGAAACGCTCCTTATTTAGCTGCGATCAGAGACTCTGGCCTTTGCCTCTGGAAAGCCTATCCAAGTTGAACACTTTTTTATTTTATTTTTTTTTAAACAAACTTATGACAGACACACATATCGCCCCCACACCCCACACACACACACACACACACACACTATAGCTGCCAGGCACTGCCAGTCTTTGACTTGTTAAACACAAACCTTTCACAGTCACATTCCACTGCCCTGTGTAGGTGGGTGGTCCTTTCTATACTTCTGACACAAAACCCTGATAATAATAATAAATATTACATGCGACTTGTTTGTTTGGATTAAAATGAGAAATGAGCAACATCCTCTACATTATATATTTGTTTTATTGTCTCATATTAATCTACAATGACTATGAACTCACACTTCACCAGAAGTTCCACTGAATCCTGTTCACTTTTCTATTTTAAATTGGGTACATTTCTTTAGCAGTTCTGGTGACATTTAGAAATAATATGTGTTACCACTCAATACTGTCATTATTCTGAGAATTTCCACAGAACTGAGTCCAATATTGAGCTGCACACTATATTGTTTGAGCATCGACATCACAATGTACGTGTTCGCAATAGTCACATGACAGGTCCTGTTAATGTAGGAGATGAATGAGCTCAACATTTTCTCATCTAGTTTGAGTCATCGGTAACAAGACTGAAAAATGAGCGACCAACAAGAGAAAATGACCCAAAAACAACAAGACACAAGTCATCCAGAGACCGCAGACCTCGGCCAAGGTTTGATTTTTCATTTACACATGACAGGATCGAGCCATCAAGAAACGGTGAGATTCTATCTTGTCTAAATCCTGAGATATTACCACTGATGTGTTTTAGCTGTTGACCTTTAACCTTTATTGCTCAAAATCAACTGGGTTAGGGTTATTTATATATTTATTTGTTTGTTTATTTGAATATAAATTTTATTTTATATATTTATTTGTATTATATTTTTACATTTTTAATGTATTCATTAATTCATTTATTTTTATCTATTTTTTTTAACTTATTTATCTTTATTGTATTTATTATTTATAAGATGGATGATACTGAAATGTATGTTCTATGTCAACCAGTAATCTGTTTGACCATTTGTGTCGACACCACACAGCCGTTATATACTCCTGAGTATGTTTTCATATCGCAATATATATCTCAAGGTTTTTAAAAAAAAAATTGCAATGGCAGTTTTTTTCTAATATCATGCAGCTCTAATCCTCTACATTATATATTTATTTTTCCGCCTCATATTAATCTACAATGACTATGATCTCACACTTCAGCAGAAGAGTGGCTAACACGCAGCTTAATTCCACTGAATCCTGTTCACTTTTCTATTTTAAATTGGGTACATTTCTTTGGCGGTTGTGGTGACATTTAGAAATAATATGTGTTACCACTCAATACTGTTATTATTCTGAGAATTTCCACAGAACTGAGTCCAATATCTTCTTTTAGGCACCGAGTCTAGAATCCACCATGTCAGTTTGGCTTGACACAATTGTCTTTAGTCCTCTGTCCTAATGTATAGCAGAGATTAATGCACCATTACTCTATAGCCACAAGGGAAGGTAATTATTCAGGGCTCCTTTTTATAGTGAGTGGTGTCAAGGACAGCGATGGAGCATCATTTATGTCTGTGAGAGCGTCTGCCTCTAAAGCCTCAGTGACGCAGATACTTAGGGGCAGTAACAGCCACTGTGCAGACAGCAAATCCATTTTCACCGACTGGATGACGGTTCCCTGTGCACACAGACGCACAAGTGTGCACATAATGCTCTAAAGCTATTAGAGCTGCACAATATGTTGGTTAAGCATCGACATAGCAATGTACGTGTTCGCAATAGTCACATAACAGGTCCTGCAATGGAGGAGACAATTGAGCTCAACATTTTCTAATTTCAACAGAACCTGACACACACTGAGCACGTGACTTTTATTCTGAAGCAGTTTGGACCGAGGCACTGCTAACAAGATAAATGAAAAATGAGGGACCAACAAGAGAAAATCACCCAAAACCAACAAGAGAAAAATCACCTAAAACCAACAAGAGAAAATCACCCAAAACTAACAAGAGACAATCACCCAAGACCAACAACAGAACAATCACCCAAAACTAATAAGAGAAAATCACCCAAAACCAACAACAGAACAATCACCTAAAACCAAGGCTCTGTGCCAGAAAGAAAAGCAACATCAGTTATGTGATATTGTTTCTTTAGTTACATTGAGGGTAACTATCACTACTATGGTAACACATTAAATGTGCGGCTACTAGGTGGGTCTAGCGCGGCTAGGCTAATGCAGCTGTTGCTACCTAGAAGGATTTCACGTAATTTATAGTTAACAAATACGAGGAAAGAAGCTTTTAGTAAGAAATGTTTTATATCAATGTATTTTTTTTTATTATTTACATTAAATTACATCTAAATTACATTTGACATCGAAGGTTAAAGGTCAAGCGTCTGATGACATCATGAAGCTGCACGAGTGAATCGAACTGAAGGAAGAAAAACCAAACATGCGTGAGCCGAAAAAAGAAAGAGAGAGAGAGAGCTGTATTGTTCATGTAAATCCAAACGAACTAAAAGTAAAGTTGTCTAAAAAGAAGACCGGGGACTTGTCTTTTCATTTTTGAGGGTGCAACACAGCCCTAAAATCTACGAACAACCATCCCCCCCGTCCTCTGCAGCATCACTAACTCACCGTCGACAGCGGCACAGATGAGCTATCGGTTGGTCCACAGTGGGGGGGTGGGGGGTGGGGGGGTGCAGAAACATGCTTCACTTCATTAGAGGATATCTCAGCGGTTCAGAGCTGTACAGACTTAATCTCTCTAAGGTTGTAGGATAAACGGTGTGATGATGTAAAAAGTAAAGCACTGAGGATTCTTCTACTATCACACCCCTCTGTGGACTTATACGGAAGAATTTTACACATTAAAGCTTGAACTGAAGTAGTGTGGGATCACAGATACAAATAACACAACCACGTGTACAGTTCTGTACAGAGGAGCATTACATATTAACGTCATCCTGAGGGGAAATGTGTCTAAATTTCTTTTTTATTAGCGAGTCGAAAAAAGCTGGGTGCTGAAATGTACCCAGTTTCATAGAAGCACTCAAATACTATTAAACAGACCAATGGGAAGTTAAAACATCTGAAAATAGATTTAGCTTTTTCCCCACTTCATCTGATTTTTACTCTCCCTAATTACACTATAATCTATACTAATTCTCAGGCTTTTACCTTATCTTTCTTAACATATTCCCAGTGTTGAAGCTGTAACGGCTATATAACACTTTAATGCTCTGTATCCATCCTGCAGGTGATTAGTACTCTAGTTACAGCTTAAACAATTCTGTTTAGGATTATTTTATTCTCATTTATATCCTGGAAATCCTAATGATTTGTATTGTTTAGCTTTACTCAGACTGAACAAATGCTGCAAATCATTTCAAGCTCTAATTAAATATAAGACTGTGAGAAAATATGATGGCTCAGTATGGTGATATTAACGCCTGTGATACTTTATCTCAAAAATACAAACTGTTTTTAAGGAATGGTTTATAACATGTGCAGTGATTTTTTGTTCATTTTGTGTTTGTTTACACCGAAAAACTCCTTTATTCAGATTTTATGCTGTTGATTTTATCTACATTTTAAAGTCCCAATAGATTGTCTTATTTAATTTGGGGTAATAGTTATGTGTAATTAGGTTTGATGGTTTAGTAAAGTTATAATGACCACATACATCTTCAGTTCAATTTATTTCAAATAATTATGCAACAACAACAAAACAATGTCACTCTGTTCCTACTAGTAAAAAACAAAACAAAATATATGGCTTCATTTATCTATGGTTTAACTTCCTATCAATATAAAATATGAAAAAATTAAGTCATTTTCGATTAATTCACTTCATATATGCATTTCTTAATGTCTGTATTAACATACTATCAAGTACAATACAAGTATGTACAGCAGGAAGGTTTGTAGGAAGAACATCTCAGGAAACTTTTTTTTTAATCTCACCATTCTGTTTTTGTTTTGTTTTTAAGTCTGATCAAAATTAGGACTTTATCTCAATTGTGTTTTTTTTTTTTTCATTTTCCCTAAATTTCTTGTCCATACCCACAAAACTGAGTACCATAATCTAATCAAACACATTATCTACACCATAACTCACTTTTAAATGCTTTATTTTGGATACTTTTTGTTAAATAAGTATTATTTCATCCATGACAAAAATGCAGTTTTACTTTTTACTTTATTACAATTGAGTAGTTGTACTTTTTTTTATTACTTTTACTTCAGTAATGGAGTTGAATCAGTACTTCTACTTTTACCAGAGTATTTTTTCACATGAGTAGCTGTACTTCTACTTCAGCTTCTGCTGTTTACTGCGTTCTCCATTTCGCATTGGATTGAATTAATTTTCTGATGTTTTATGCCATATTTCATGCAACAAAGAATCTTTGAGGATAACAAAAAGTGCTATATAAAAGCAATGTATTATTATTTTTATTATTAACATATGTCAGATGTTTCCCACCGCTTATTTAGGGGCCACAATAGTCACTTTAGAACCAATTTAGTTCAGTTTTTGTGCATCTCAAGGCTATGTACATAGTCATTTTATTTTCTTGTTGCTTGTGAAGAAAACATAATGAGAAATAAATATATGTATACTCACTTCAACCCTGCAGAAACAACAAAGCTGAAGATGGCCTAAGACTTTTGCATGGTATTGAATATCATAGACACAGCTGTTTTAACCACTTTAAACCTATTGTAGTGGCTTTTTTTTCCTCCATTCTACACTCCTCATTACCACGACTATCAAAGCAGTCCTCTTGGCAATAAGCTTAAAACTAAATAAATCTTCTAAGGCAGTAACTTCACTCAAAAAGTAAAAGTAAAAACAAAAAATTACAAGATACCCGATTGGCATATTGTCAAAAAACTGTGTTTGTTCTTTAATGTGTTTAACCTGGTCTGAGCTACATGACTGTGACGTCATCAGCAGTGTGATTAAAGGGGCAGTTCAACATTTTTAAAGGAACATTATGAAACCATTGTAAGCAATATCAAAAATGCTCATACATTTATAAATGCATTTACAAACTATCCTGTAACAATAAAATGTCAATAACTCAAATGTCTAAAGAAAATTAAGACACAATTTGAACCATTTTCTGCTTCTGTTACTAAAAGTTTAGTCTTTTTGTAGAACTGATCCATAAAACACATGGACAGATGATAAATTGAGGCAGAATATTGTTAAAATTAAATTAAATGCTGTAAAACTACATGATATTGTGGGACTTAATACTCTTATTATAATGTATAAAACTCATGAACACATGCTTCCCTACAGTTTACAACAGATGAGAATTAGTGACTGAAATGTTTAGGAAAATGAAGTGTATCTCTGTCAGGGGCGTAAATCTGTGGAATAATCTGGATCAGAATTTTAAAAAGTCATCCTCAAAAAGATGTATAAAACTAGTATAACAACAAAATCAATAATATTATCTGAATAATAAGTGAATATTTAGTTATGAGGTAGAAGAAAAGGTGAATAAGTCTTATATTGCAATAAGACTATTATGATTAAGAGATAGTATCATATTTATTATTTGTATTTGTAGTTAATTTATAGTGAAAGTGAATGTACTAATAGTTGATCATATCAGATTGTATGAGGTGACTTATAAATAATGTGTATAGAAATGGTTATGGATGCTTTGTGTTAATGATAAATGGACATAAAAAATTATATAGTGCGTTAATGCAGTATCTATTGGATTTTTTTTATAAAAGGGGGTGGGAGTTTAGAAGTTTGACTTCTTCCCACTCTTTTTCGAGTACAAGACAAAAAAAAAGTTGACCATTTTCAATGATGTTTTGATGATTATTGTGTTGCTTGAAATAAAACTGAACTGATAATTTGCCTTTATTATAGCAATGAAATGATTTAATAATCCCACAAATGTAAGAACTTTCCCACAAGCATAATAATAATAATCATCTACCAAATGTAACGAATGACACTTGGACATGTGGACAGACAGAGGCGGGACACAAACCTCTGACCCTTCAGTCATTGGACAACCCGCTCTACCAACTGAACCACAGCCGCCCCGGAATAAAACTACTGTGTTTTGTGATTGTAATTTTTTGGGTGTGATAGATTGTTAGATAGATTATTTAGAGTGTTCTGAAATTGTATTTCTGCATCTTCTATATCTGTTAAGTTTTTTTTTTTTCCCCAATCATCCTTATTTGAAACAATAGAAATAACAGTACAATATCATTCTCAGCATTTAATGACTTAATTCCACTAAGTTTTACCTCATCTATGCTTTTAAGTTATGTTCTTATATCCACAATAATTCCAATTAATACAAAAAATAATAGTTGGAAGTACTTAAAAAGAAGAACATGTTACAGAAACTTAATACATTTGAGTTAGTAGTACTATTTCTGAAACTTTGAGTATTTACAACTTAATATATTTAATTATTCTGAACATTTGGGTGTATAGTGCAGAGAGAAAGAAAGAAAGAGTGGTTTCAGGAAAATGGAAAAAGGACACACAATGTACAGTACATCTAGCAATCAATAATAATAATGGATTAGATTTATATAGCACTTTTCAAGGCACTCAAAGCGCTTCACATTAGTGATCCATCATTCATTCACTCTCACATGCTCCCTCTGGTGGTGGTAAACTACATATGTAGTCGCAGTTGCCCTGGGGCAGACTGACAGAAGTGTGGCTGCCTCTGACCACCACCAAACATTCATACTCATTCATACACCAGTGTGAGTGACACCAGAGGCAAGGAAGGTGAAGTGTCTTGCCCAAGGACACAACAGACTCGAATCGAACCGCCAACCCTTTGGTTATTGGACGACCTGTTCTACCAACTGAGCCATGGCTGTCAAGACTGTCTTTAATGAAAACATGTACAAAATGATGATCACATAGACCTCAATAAATGCTGAGTACTTGGCTCCGCTGCTGTCTCTCTCACCTTAGAGAGTCGACACAGGATGGGCGAGCTAAGGACAAGGCCCGACTGGAGCAGTAAAAGGGCAGGTGCAGTCGAGCGCTAAATGAGCGGCTTGTTTTAGACACTCTCATTGGATCAGCGTATCGTCACAGCCAGAGGGAAGGGGATTGAGTACAAGTCCAATAAATTAAAAAAAAAAAACTATTTGGGGTGAATGTGAGTACAGTGACCTGACTCTGCAGATGTGCATTTCACAGTTGTGTTTGTGTGAGTTTTTGTTGCACTGTTACAACCTCCCTGCTCTACAAATGTATAACAGAGAGGGGTAACACATCTTCAGTCTCTGAAAGTAAGTAAGAAGGGGAGCAGACAAAAGTTTCTCACAAAAAAGGTGTGGATTTATTAACAGATTTCTTCAACAAGATATTTACAAAACAATTAAACAAGATGAGTGAGAGTGGACAAAATGTGGTACCATAACCCAACAAACTTAGCAAAACCAAAACCACCTAACTGGAGACCCTATCCTAACAAAAGAAATAGAGGGACAAAATAAAAGTCTAACTCCTCACTAGTCCCAAACAAAAATACAGTGATGGCACCAACCTATTAACCTAGTGTATATAACAACAAATGTGCTAAGTGCAATGTAAAGGGTACCCCATGTAAACTAGCCCAACTCACTCACCCAACAAAGTTTAACCAAGAGACAGCAACAGAAGACCAGACTCAACTGGTATGAGCAGGAGACAGCTCAACACAGCTGGAGAGGTGGCTTTATATACGGTGTGGCAGGCCAGGATTGGACTGCTCATTATCCACTCAGACTCAAGATCATCCCTGGAGGAGGTCCTGGGGAAGCCACACCCACAAGCCAGATTCCTAAACAGGAGGAGAAAAAACACACACACTCCACAATACATGCCCTAGGCATGTAACACCCCCCCACAAGAAAACTTCAAACATCCTGTTTGATACAACTATGTGCGGGAGAGTGCATCAGCCAGTACATTCTCCGACCCCTTTTTGTGGAGAATGTTAAGATTGTAATTCTGTACAATAAGAGCCCAGCGCATAAGCCGCTGGTTCTGATTATACATGCGACTGAGGAAGACCAAAGGGTTGTGATCCGTATAGACCACAACAGGCTGCATACTACCCCCCACATAGACCTCAAAGTGTTGTAAGGCTAGAAGTAGAGCTAGTGTCTCTTTTTCAATAGTTGAATACCTAAGCTGATGTTTATCAAACTTGCGTGAAAAATAACACACCGGATGGTCAAGACCCTGGTTGTCTTCCTGGAGAAGGACAGCCCCAGCACCCGTGGCACAGGCATCTACTTCCAACTTAAAAGGTAGCATAAGATTTGGAGCAGCGAGGACCGGAGCACAACATAACATAGCCTTGACATTATCAAAAGCATTTTGGCATTCTGTGGACCAGGAGAATGTTTTAACAGGACTAGTCAGGGCAGTAAGAGGAGCTACTACAGTCGAAAAATTCTTACAGAATCTGCGATAATACCCTGCCATACCTAGAAATCTTCGCATTTCCCGTCGGGAGGTGGGGACTGGAAATGCAGCAACAGCTGCCACCTTTGCATCCACAGGTCTCACTTGGCCCTGCCCCACCTGCTTCCCAAGATACTGAATGGTTCCTTTACCAAAGTCACATTTGGCTAGGTTTAAAGTCAATGAAGCATCAGAAAGACGTTTGAAAACCTTTCGAAGGGTTAACACATGAGAACTCCAGTCAGTATCATATAACACAATATCATCCAAATAAGCCTTACAATTTTGAATGTCACCAAGCACCAGGTTGATGAGCCTTTGGAAGGTAGCTGGTGCATTGCACATACCAAATGGCATAACAGTGTATTGAGAAAAATAATCAGGTGTGATAAAAGCGGATATCTCAGAAGCTTCAGGAGTAAGAGGCACCTGCCAATACCCCTTTAGCATGTCCAGCTTACTCACATATGTCGAGGAACCAATTTCATCAATACAATCGTCCATCAGCGGCAGAGGGTAGGCATCAGGAACAGTGACTGCATTCACCCTGCGGAAATCTGTACAAAACCTGTTGCTTCCATCTGATTTAACATCTAGTAAACAAGGGGAACTCCAGGGACTGGAGCTAGGTTTAGCAAAATCATTTGCTAACAGATACTCAACTTCTTCCTTCATGATTTTTCTTTTCATCGGATTGACCCTATATGCTCGCTGTTTAATAGGCTTATTATTTAAGAGTTTAAGGTCATGCTTCAGAACCGACGTCTGAGAAGGAATGTCAGTGAAGAGTTCTGGAAAATCATGGATGGCTTGTTCAACATCTGCCTTCTGACTGCCAGACAGATGAGACAGGTGAGCTGATAAGTCCAACAACACCTCTGAGTTAGACAATCTCACCCCTGATGCAGACGCATCACGTAGGACCAGTCCATCATCATCACCACAAGTTTTTGTAGTGGGAACTACTGTTGTAAACGTCCCCACAGCAGAGATAGGGGGTCCATTATTAATCAGCTCCTCAGTTGCCGTCCCTCTAGGATGATACCGCTTTAACCTGTTAACATGACAAATACAAGACTTGCGACGTTGATCAGGTGTATGAATTACATAATTTGTCTCACTGAGTTTCCTTTCCACATCATAAGGACCAAAGAAACGTACAGAAAGGGCAGATCCAGAAGTTGGAGATAGTATGAGTACCTTATCACCAGACTTGAAGGAGCGATCCACTGCCTTTCTATCAAATTGACGTTTCATCTTTACCTGAGCAGAGACCAAGGCTTCCTTAGCTAAGGAGCAAGCTTGGCGCAGGCGTTCCTGAAACTGACTGACATACTCAGACACTGCATAATGTCTTTTCTCAGAGTCAACCAGCTGTTCCTTAAGGACCTGTAGGGGGCCCCTCACTGAATGTCCAAAGACTAGCTGTGCAGGACTGAAACCCAAAGATTCTTGCACAGCTTCACGTACTGCAAACAATACCAGAGGAATACTCTCATCCCAATCCCTCTGGGACTCTAGACAATGCTTGCGCAAAACAGACTTCAGGGTTTGGTGAAACCTTTCAATTGCTCCCTGGGACTGAGGATGATAAGTACTTGACATCTTATGTACAATGTTCAGTGACTTCAATACTTGTGCAAACATCTTTGATTTAAAATTTGTCCCTTGATCAGTTTGCACTATCTTTGGTAGACCAAATGTAGTAAAGAACTTTGTCATAGCTTTAATGATAGCCTTTGCTGTTATGGTGCGGAGGGGAATTGCCTCTGGAAACCTTGTGGCTGTGCACATGATTGTTAGCAAAAACTGGTTTCCAGACTTTGACTTAGGCAAAGGGCCAACACAATCCATCAGTACTGCTTTAAATGGCTCTCCCATGGTCAGAACAGGATGAAGGGGAGCAGGAGGAATCACCTGATTTGGTTTTCCAGTAACCTGGCATGTGTGACATGAACGACAATAACGAGTCACATCAGTCTTTAGGGCAGGCCAGAAAAAATGCTTTAAAATTTTGCGATATGTTTTAGTCACACCAAGATGACCTGACCAAGGGTGGTCATGTGCCAATGACAGTACCTGCTGACGAAATTTTAAAGGGACCACCACTTGATAACAGGCACCCCAGTCCATCCCTTCTGCAGCTGGATCTGTCCACTTCCTCATCAGTACGCCATCGTCAAGGAAGTATGCCACATTTTTGCCCTTCGCTGAATCCTGGCTCAACACAGATGACAGACACTTGGCAATAGTCACATCAGATTGTTGAGCTTCAATGAAATCCTTACGAGTGGCAGGCAGCTGTAAAACCTCAGAACAAAGTTTAGGCAGGGCTCCCTTCTCTAAAGCTGTAACAGGCTTTTTCTTGGGTTTTGCAGGCATTTCATCCATTTCTGAAACAAGGAAAGTATCTGATAGATCCATACCAAATTTCTTGGTCTGAGCTCTAGTGACAACACAGGCAGGAAACCCCTCAGGACCGCATTGAACTGGACTGTCCATCTCCGTTAATAAATCCGGTCTGTCTACGATCTCTGGAACTGGAAGCACCTTTCCACCTGCAAGATCATTACACATGATGAAGTGCACGCCTTTTACTGGCAACTCAGGGAGAACAGCTATTTTGAAAAATCCAGTCACTAGTTTTGACTGCACATGAATGGTATGAAGTGGTGCAGGTACAAAACCCATTTCAATTCCCTGTACCACTGTACTAGACTTACATGAGGAATCTTCAGAGAGTGTTAAAACATCAGCAAGAATAAATGACTGTGACCCTCCAGTATCTCTTAATATTTGAACTGGCTTCTGATCTGCTGGACTTCCAGTTAAGGAAACCAATCCTTGAAAAATAAATGGCTTAAAACAAGGATCGGGGTGTGACAGCTGAGTAAATGACTCCTTACCAGCTCCTACCGCCACACTTTTTATCAACCCTACCCCCTTTGGAGAGGAGACTGAAGAGGGAGCCGTGAACTGCTGTTTGCGTTTCAGATTTAAACAATTAGCTAATAAATGGCCCCTCTTATGGCAGTAAAAACACTCAGTATCCCGTAACGAACCCTGTCTTGATCTGTCAGGAAGAGAAACAGACTCCATTTTGGATGGCCTAGGCACTGTGGACTTTTCTAGATTAGATGAAACAAACACATTCTTGTGTGTAAGCAAAAATTCATCAGACAATACTGCTGCTCTTGACAACGAGGACACTTTCTGTTCATTGAGATATGTCACTATTTTATCAGGTAAAGACCCTTTGAAGTCCTCCAGAAGGATCAATTCACGAAGAGAATTAAACTCAAAGGTTTTTGTAGCATTGCACCACTTGTCAAACAGCGCACCCTTCTCCCGTGCAAACTCAACAAACGTTTGACTACTATTCTTTCTGTAGCCCCTGAATTTCTGCCTGTACGCTTCAGGTACTAACTCATATGCACGCAACACTGTCTCCTTAATTTTGTCGTATTGTAAACTATCCTCCAATGTAAGTGAAGAAGCTACTTCCTGGGCCTTGCCAGTCAATTTACACTGGAGTAAAAGAGGCCACACCTCTCTTGGCCATTTCAATGACAAAGCAATTCGTTCAAATGCCCCAAAAAATGAGTCCACCTCTGATTCCCGAAAGGACGGAACCAAGGCAATATTTCTACAAACATCAAAACCCGGGGGAGTCATAGGCACATCAACAGGAATTTCTTTTCCCCTCTGTTTCTGTTCCAAAGCCTCTATCTCAAGCCGTTTCAATTTCACTTCCTTTTCAGCTTCAATTTCAAGTTTCTTAATTTGATAACGAAGCTCAAACTCTGCTTTTCTATCTTTGTCCCTCTCTTCGGCTTCCATCTGCAAACGAGCAAGGTGAACTTTCCATTTAACCTTATCACCAGAATGTTGCGATCGTACAGGAGATTTTGGGCTTCCTGGAGTACTGGGAGGCTTCACCTCTTCCTGGGTGACTGGCTGCAAAGGTACACTACAAGAGAGAGCAGACGCTGCAGCTTCATCAGAAAACTCAGCTGAGGTTGATTTCCAATTAGGCAACAGGCCTACTTCAGTTAGCTTCTCCAACACAGCATGTTTAATTTCACTCTTAAGCAAAGAGCTAGGTAAAGGAAGATTAAGATGAGTTGCAATAGTCAGCAAGTCATCTTTACGACATAAATCAAGTTCTTTAAGACTTGGGTCTTCAAGAAACCTGGCCAAATCAAACATCTTCACAGAAATCATATATTTAAACAAGAGAAACCATAACTCACTATAACAATCAGAGACTGGAGAAAGAAATGGAAAAGGTATCCCGGACGAGCCCCCACTTGTTACAACCTCCCTGCTCTACAAATGTATAACAGAGAGGGGTAACACATCTTCAGTCTCTGAAAGTAAGTAAGAAGGGGAGCAGACAAAAGTTTCTCACAAAAAAGGTGTGGATTTATTAACAGATTTCTTCAACAAGATATTTACAAAACAATTAAACAAGATGAGTGAGAGTGGACAAAATGTGGTACCATAACCCAACAAACTTAGCAAAACCAAAACCACCTAACTGGAGACCCTATCCTAACAAAAGAAATAGAGGGACAAAATAAAAGTCTAACTCCTCACTAGTCCCAAACAAAAATACAGTGATGGCACCAACCTATTAACCTAGTGTATATAACAACAAATGTGCTAAGTGCAATGTAAAGGGTACCCCATGTAAACTAGCCCAACTCACTCACCCAACAAAGTTTAACCAAGAGACAGCAACAGAAGACCAGACTCAACTGGTATGAGCAGGAGACAGCTCAACACAGCTGGAGAGGTGGCTTTATATACGGTGTGGCAGGCCAGGATTGGACTGCTCATTATCCACTCAGACTCAAGATCATCCCTGGAGGAGGTCCTGGGGAAGCCACACCCACAAGCCAGATTCCTAAACAGGAGGAGAAAAAACACACACACTCCACAATACATGCCCTAGGCATGTAACATGCACAATGTTTTATACTGATACAGATTTTCTAATGAATGGCTCATTTTCAGTCTTTTACTAACGACAAAGCTTCCTCTTCATGTGCTGTGTCCTTATTTTTACTCTTCGGCCATTTGTCTTCTTCCACCACATGACAACAAATATGTTTTCAATTTGGTTTTGTGGCCACAGATATGACCAACATCTGTCAAAGTGACAAAGTTTTGGCTCAAAGGACCCAAGGAAAGACATTATGGAGGAGAACAGATCATTCTGACTCATACGAACTGCAGCACATCATCACAGATTAGTTTGTTCTTCAGATTTCTCAGACATCGACTACAACTTGTGCAGAACATTGACTCTATTTCACTGTTCAAACCCAAACTCGAAGCCCATACGTTTCAAAATGCCTCTTTTACTCTGTCCATTCTGTTGTCTTTTTAATTGTTAATTGTTCTGACACTTTCTAACATTTAAGTCCATTGTTTTTTATTGTAGTTGCTTTTTATTATACTGTATGTAAAAGTGAAAAGTGAAATATCCTTTACTAATTCTAACATTGGCCGTCTCATAATATTCAATCATGATCAGGCTTCATTTGTTCGATGATCACAGATTCTCAAAGGGATGATAAAAATCATGATATTAAATACAAATACTGTCCAAACGTCCCCACTCAGTCATCAGTCATTTAAAAATACTAGTGTAATTACTTTGTTTTACATATTTTATCGCTGCACTGTTAGCCGTTAGCATTAATACAAGGCTGAAATATAACTTTAATTTAGATGTTAAAGTATTAGGATGAATGTTGTATTAGTTAATATGTTAAGATTGTTGAGATATAAAACATCTGTCAGTGTTTTTTTTTTTTTTTGGGGGGGGGGGGGTAGTTCTGAACTCTCCGCCCAATCCCCTCTCCTGACCCCCAGTATAAGTTCAATAGACATGACGTTGCAATTTTGATTTCTACTACAATTTTGAGCTTCCCAGTAAATTACAGAGCTAATATGTTTAAGTCTGGGAACAGTGATTCTTTATATTCTTTCTGTAATAATGTTTTGAGATTTAATTCATGTTATCTTGTTGAATTTATGCAATATGTTGTTTTGTTAATGATGGTAAACAAATACCATACCTGAACTCCAACATGCAACAAGTCTGATGAACAGAAATGATTTCAAGTATTATTAGAACGTAAAACAAGCTTTCAGGCATTCTAAAGCCAGATGTGTGTGTGTATATATATATATATATATATATATATATATATATATATATATATATATATATATATATATATATATATATATATATATATATATATATATATATATATATATATATATATATATATATATATATATATATATATATATATATATATATATCATTTGACATGTAGTCGACTGTATATGTCATTTTTATGTTGCTACTGTGGTTTTAGAACTTGTTTTATAATTGTTACTTGTTTTTTTATTGTTTTTATCTCATTTTGTAAAGCACTTTGTACAGCTTTTGTTGTTGTAAGGTGCTATATAGAATAAAATTTGAGTGATTGATTGATTGATAGATATAGTCACAGTAGCTGTAGTCATAGTTTTGTCCAAAAATGAAGAAGACATGAAGCCATTACACAAACTTCATGTCTTATCGTTTGTTTCCCACTCATAAAGAAGTAAGAAGTGGGAGTATTTTGTTTCAGATTATGGATCATCATTTTACCTCCAGAGATGTCATGTCCTGTGATCTTTTGGAGACACCACCGCATAGGTCAGATCTCATGAGTCATGAAGGGCTGTTTGTTTTTATTTTTCTTCAACACCATGGATACACAGAACACTACCTTCACCAAACACATGCCAATCCAGTCCAGGAATCTGTTGAACTGTTGAATTCAATCTAATTATACCATGTGTGACGTGTTATATGAAATGTACACATATCCAGCGTAGTGTAAATACAGTATCTGTCTTCACACATGATCAAAATATAAATAAATAGGAACAAATATTTACAACAATTAAACCCAACACTATAACAACTCTCTACACACCTCCATCCACCATGAACCATATGAAGCATATATCCATGGGAAGAGCTTCCAGGGGATTCTTTTAGCTCATAAATCTAACTGAATTGAAGCAGAGGTGAATTTCTAAATTGTAATTCAACCTCTACAGTTAGCAGTAGCTCTTTACATTCAGAATGGTAAATAGACTGCACTTTTATCGCTCTTTTTTTTATCTTCACGGTGCTCAAAGTGCTTTACATAGTCCTCACATTCACCCATTCACACACACTCATAGACCAGATGGCGGCTGCTGCCATGACAAGGTGCTGCCAGACCTACTGGGAGAAATTTAGGATTCAGTGTCTTGCCCAAGGACACTTCAACAGGTGGACAGCTGGAGCCAGGATTCAAACCGATGACCTGCTCTACCAACTGAGCCACAGCATATTCAAACATTTTCAAGTTTAATCAATCTTATCAATGCAAATTTAACATAACGCTGTAACAACATCCCATTTATACAGCTGACAGGAGTGTCGTTTTAATGGAGTCAAATTAAACTTTATTTGATGAAATCCTGATTTTGATTAAATCCTAATGAACACTCAATTTAAATTAAGGCTACACGATATATTAACCCTTTAAATTTCCAAGGGTCCACATATAGGCTGGAAGTAGTCACTCAAAAATGTGAAGCAAACCACCCAAACCTGTCCCAAATGTCACATGACCTAATGTTAGTTTGACAACAGAGATTCTCACACATCAGAAGATATAAACCATTTTCACATAAAATATCCACAGCAGGTACAATCACTCATTTGTTCAAAATACAAACGGTACAGCTGATCTGAACCTTTATGTCTCATAATTATCAACAGAGGAAGCATATTCTAACAAACGCAGTCATAGACCAACAAAAATATCCAAAGAAACAAAAAAAAAATTGTCCATATGTCATCAAAAACTCATCAAAACATCAATAAATATCTACAAATGTTTTATCTATTACATCATTTAACGGGACCTTCCTACAATATCCCAGTTTTCATCTAAATATTTTCATTTATAATATAAGCAAACACCAACTGCATGTTATTAAAATGGTTCAAGAACAGCATTCAATTTACTTTAAGAAATTTAGGCAAAATTTTGTGGACGTTTAAAGGGTTAATTAGGGATGCACAATATATTAAAATATATGCAAATTAAAAAAATAATTTAATTAATTGCAGGAGTTTTGCTCACATGTACATTATGATAATAATACTCAACTCAAACGATAAATTGTGCAGCTCTAGATCCAACTTTTCCATTTTTCAACTGCCATATCACGACTCACCCCCCCCCCCATCCCTCACCCCTTAGACCTGCAGCTCAACCACTTATGCTTTTAGTAAGACAAGAATCCTGTATGAAATAAGAAGAGACTGCTACCACGATTGTTCTTTTTTTGACTGTGAGGATCATTCAAACCTTGGCTGATGGCTTAACAGAAGGCAAACCCTTGAACGTTTGTCACTGCATCTACCTGCTGTGTCACATCCATCACTCCCTAGCCAATTACCACTCCATAGAGAGCAAAAAAAAAAAAAAAAAAAAGAATAAGGCAAGGTGAGAATACTGGTGCAGAACTGTGAAGGAAGACAGACTGCACATACAAAGTGCTAAAAACAGATGCTAATTGAATCCCCTTCTGAGTCATTGTACATGTGACAAAGTGTTGAAAATGCTAACATTAGAATGGGTTGTAAGTCTGTGAATGGTGCTTGTTTTTTCTCTGAATGAAACGCTCAGATTTGCAGCTTGATTCATGTGTTGGGGGGGTGGGGTGGGGTGGAGGGGTCCAAACATGATCTGGCGTTGTTGGTCAACAGGTCTCACTAAGTAACTCCTGTACA
Organism: Siphamia tubifer; assembly: GCA_020466265.1. Lineage (NCBI taxonomy): Eukaryota > Metazoa > Chordata > Actinopteri > Kurtiformes > Apogonidae > Siphamia > Siphamia tubifer. The sequence continues at coordinate 33,800,908 of CM035802.1, read as the reverse complement.
CTTCACCTACGTCAGGGGTGTCAAAAGTCATTTTAGTTCATGAGCCACATTCAGCTAAATTTGACTAAAGTGAAGCCGAACCAGTGAAATATTAACATAATAAAACATAAATAATGTCAACTCCAAAAATGTCTCTATATTTTAGAGTGAAATAAAGTTAAATTAAACAATGAAAATGTTTATATTGACAAACTATCCTTTCAAATAATGTGAATAACATAAAACAAATTTAAAAAATAAGCCGATTTTTTAACAATATTATGCTTCCGTTTATCATTTCCACACATAAGTTACAGCCAATAGTGGATCAAATACAAAACACACAAAATATTTCATATCAGGCAGATTATTCTTAAAATTGCACTGACTGCTCTTGAAACACTTCGGGTTATTTATATTTGTTCACAGGTTATTCAAACAATTTGTGAAATTATCCTTTGTTTTAGTGTAAATATGTGAAAATATTTACATTAACCATGAGAAAAAAATCAAAGTTGTGAATATTTATAGATTATTATGATAGTATTTTACAGGTCTGACCCACTTTAGATCTGAACCTGAACTAAAATGATTATTAATATTATCTTAATATCTATTTTTGCATTCACAAATTCATCCCAAGGGCCAGACTGGAACCTATTAGCGGGCCGGATTTGGCCCTCGGGCCTTATGTTTGACACCTGTGACCTACATGTACACTCTTTGCAAAATAAGCCCCCCCCCCCCCCTGAATTCCTTTGGGTTAAGCTCTTAACAGTTTCACATCCTGGTCCTGGGGACATAGAGGACATTATTTTAATAACACCCATATATTCAGCTCCCACATTAATGCACCTCCACTTGTCGCACGTCAAATGAAAGCAAACAAACTCATCTTTCCAAATATATAAACTAGGACTGTCAAATGATTACTATTTTTAATTAGATTAATCACAGGTTTGCTTTGGATCATCTTCGATTAATCATGATCATAACATTATGTCAGTTGACTATTCTGTCTTTGTTTAGGGTTTTTTGGTACTTAAATTTCCCACAAAATGTACAATCATACACTAAAACACAAACATGCAGAGAGAAAAATATACAAAACATGCTGAAATTCACAAAAAATTGACTAACAAAAATGCTATGAAATATTCAAAAACTGTAAATGAAATACAGGAGAAAAAAAAATTGTTAAATTATCCAAAACATATGCATAAAAATTAACATAGTATATGTAATTGACATGTTTATTCAACACCTCCAAAGGTTTAAACAACTGTAAGCAACTGTTCCATTTAATTGCATTAAAAGTTTTAATTAGATTAATCACAATGATGGATTAATCTACATTAATGCATTGATTTTGACAACCCTAATATAAACCAGTCTGAAGTGCAACAACAAGAGCACAATTGACACATGATTGTTTTCCACAAAAGACAAATATAAGAAATTTGGCTCTTGGTTTTTGAAGGCTGTCACCTGATCAATTATCAATCAATATTCCAACACAATAGGTGGCATTTATAATCTGTGGTGACTGGTGGGTAGACAGGACATATGACAATGTGATATTTGGACCAAAATACTAGTGTGGACTTTATTTTACCATTGACAATGATATTTGTTTATGTGAAATATTTATTTTGCTAAAATATGTGTATTCATATCATTATTAAACAAGTATTTTTTCCCAAAAATTTTCTTCTACTTGTTTCACATCAAGTAAAAGTGAACAAACTCATCTTTGTGAATATATATAAACCATTCTGAAGTGCAACAGCAACAAAACAGACACAAAAGGTTGTTTTCCAGAAAAGACAAATGATAAATTTGGCCCTATCTTAAATTTGAAGGCAGTCATCAGATCAGTCATTTATCGATCTGAACAAATGTGTTGTTGTTTTCTTTCATAATACAAAAATGAAGATAATCTAGTAAAGTATTTAGGTCCAAAATACACATAAAATCCATAAAGGCACAAAAACTGTAGCAATATTTGTCCAACCTCAGATCCATATTTTTTGCAAAAATATGTGTATTTGAAGCATTCAACAGTTATATCGCCCCCCCCCCCAAAAAAAAAAATTCTAAATGTAATGAAAACAAAAAGTTGACAATTCCCCAAAATATCCCTCTGCAAAATGCATAAACATAACCAGAGGAAAAAAAATGCTCTAAAACTGACAATTTTTTTTTTTTCAAATAAAGTTCTCAACTTTGAAATGCAAAATGCCAAGACATTGGCACTGTTGGTAAATCACATGTTTCAGTCCATACCTACCAAATACAAACAAATACACCCTTATTTTTTTTACAAGAAACAAACCAAAAAAATAAGGGAAAGTGTGTATGTGTGTGGGGGATAAAAATGTATTAATGTTTATAAAGTCTACAGCTTTTTACCTGTCAAATAAACAGCAAAAGTGACTATTTTAATCCAAACCGCAGGGTGTTACTCCTTAATCTTATACCTGTCCTCCACACAGTATTAAACAACAGCTGTTATTTTAATTATTTTTAATTTAAAGGTATTATTCAGGTATTTTAAGCAAAATCACCTTGAAATGGTGAAGGGTTGAAGCTTTATGTGCCAGCATTAGTACTCTAAGATAAACCATAACACTTAATAATAATACTAATAATAATAATACTAATCCCATTGTGCACCTGCAGCTGAACCTGATCATATCCGCCTAAACCTGCCGCATTTCCCACCACTGACACTGCCACGTTAGCTGACACTGAATGATAACATCTGGCTGAAATGCTGCGGTGACTAGAGTCCAGCTCCTGCACCTGTATGTTAATATGCACGGATCTTAACGAGCAAGTCTTAATATATGGGGCTAGAAACAGTCAATGTGCATTTTCACATCTAGGTCTGCAACAGTGCACTGCGATCTGCGTCTGAATCACACATCTGATGCGACCACCTGACACCACATCTCATCCATTCCTGCTTATTCAAAACACACATTCACCTTTTTTTTTATATATCCTGTCCTCTCTGTAAATCCCAGTGCAGTGAGTGGACGTGGAAGAATCACTTACACAGAATCAGTGGGTGCCGGATCTTTTTCCACGGTATCCCAGATAAAGACGGAAAAAAAAAGACGCGGAGGGATGCGTCCCTGCAAGTGTAAACTTCCGCGGCACCTGTCTGTCTCTCGGATACTTTAGACTTGCAAAAGCCTGCCCCTTTCGCTAGTCAGCTTATCATCCCCCCCCCCTCCAAAACCACCACCACCACTACCCCCCACCCCCAAGGCAGCAGACGTAGGCACCGCTGAATGGGTGATCACGAGGTTTGTATTAGAACAGGGAGGGAAAGAGAGAGAGAGAGAGAGAGAGAGAGAGAGAGAGAGAGAGAGAGAGAGAGAGAGAGAGAGAGAGAGAGAGAGGGAGAGAGAGAGTGTGTGCACGGTAAGCGAGGTGAGGGATTGGCACCCAACCTTGATTTCCTCCTGTGTTCATGGTGTGTTCATGGTAGAAAGCTGCAAGGTATTCGTGCCCATTGAAAAGCACAGATAGTTACGTGTGTTTGTTTTTGGATGATGTTCTTCTGGCACATGGGCATCCTTTGCCCTACTTTGGCACCGGAAGGGTGATTTTCTGAATTCTGAAATCTAAAACATGAAATGAAAATGTCCACGTGTCTTTGCATTACAACACACAAACATCTCGTCTCGTCATCCTCACTCGGGTCACTGGGGGTCAAATCCAGCTACAATGGGTGAAGGCGGGGTACACCCTGTATGAGTCTCCAGTTCATCTCAGGGTTGAACATATATAGACAAACAATCACTTTCACATTCACGTCAAAGGACAATTTAGATTAACCAGTTAACCTATCAGTGCATGTGTTTGGATGGTGGGAGGAAACTGGAGAAAACCCACACAGAAAGGTCTGGTGTGGGATTCGCACCACTGCACCAGCATGACACCCGTCAGGTGTTTCCAATACCAGTTTTTTATACCAATATTTAGATTTTGCACATTTCCAAGGGTAATGGAATACTGTACACACAAACATATTTAAAATATTATATTCTCAATAATTGTATCAGTTTCTGAGGCTTAGAATTCAGCCAAATGAGCATGTTACTTTTTTATTTAGTATAAAACTAATAAAAATAGCCACTTTTTTTCTGCTAATATCATTTATCTGTCTACTTTGATCTGTGAATTAAAAGAATATATATATTTATAAAATGGCACTGGGTGGTGCAGTGGTTCAGTGGTTAACACCTGTGCCTCACAAACAGAAGGACCCTGGTTCAAATCCCACACCAGACCTTTCTGTGTGGAGTTTGCATGTTCTCCATGTCTGCGTGTGTCTTCTCCAGGTACTGCAGTTTCCTCCCACCATCCAAACACATGCACTGATAGGTTAACTGGTTAATTAAATTGTTTGTCTATGTATGTTCAGCCCTGAGATGAACTGGAGACTCATACAGGGTGTACCCCGCCTTCACCCATTGTAACTGCATTAGTCCCCCAGTGACCCCCATGACCCTAGTGATGATAAAGCGGGTTCAGATGACAAGAGAGAAAGACAGAAAATAGCACTCTTTAATTTTCTCACCTATTTTCCTTCGACCCTAGCCTACTGCACTAGACCCACTTAGCGGCAGCATATATAATTTGCTAGTAGTCTTGTTATGCTCAATCTAACTTTTGGCTAGATTTCCCTGAAGCTAGCTGATGAATCAAGTATAGTGTCAGAGGGCAGGCATAACAAACTGACTGCAATGATTCAGAGAGAAACAACCATAGAAGAAGAACAACAATGGGTGGTGATTTCCTTTTAGCAGCTGTAAACACTGCTGAACAACTGATGAAAGTAGTTAGCTAAGGCACACAGCTGTTAGCAGTGACAATGCGCATTGATCACTATTGTTCTGTGACGGTTTTGTCATGCAAATAAATCACTCATTCAAGCAAATATTGTTTTGAGAAGATTTTATTTTTGTTGATCCCTGAAAACTTGCTGGGACTTTGACCAAGACTGGACCAGAACTCGACTCATACTGTTGGGGGTAAGTCACTGTGGGTGCACCAGAGTAAAGACACTGCTTCTATACAAATGCATGTGAAAAATAGTGAACTATCCCTTTAACTAATATGATCTACAGCACCTCTCATTCTGAACCAACATTTTCATTCATTTATCCTACAAGCAAACTTTTACTCTGAAAACAAATCAAAAGTAGTGATCCGTGTATCTGTTTGTGTCTGTTTCCATAATCATACCTTTGCATCAGTTGTATTTTACTGTGTATTCATGTGTAACCAACCATCTCTTCCTGGGCTGTGGTCTGGCATCACCCCAGGTATCAGGCTGGGAAAGAAAACCTGGCTCTTTATTAGAACACAGCCTCCAAGGAAAATGCTGACAGCGGTGCACTGCAAAAACTCTTTTTAGGTTGCAGTAGTTTCATGACGAGGTATATTTAAGTAAGATAAAGAGGCTGAGTCACAGCGTGTTGCAGTAATAGCCTATTAATCATACACACTATAAATCAAGCTTGATATTTGCTTCACCGTATGTTTAAATAAAGCACATTTTGTGTACAGTGTTTTATTATAGACACTGTCAAATAGTCATGTTTTGCTTATTAGACCTCATTTTCACATATAAAAATACCTCTATGAGTCACTGTGAGCTATTGTAGGTCGTTGCTCCACTCAGGTCACACCTTTTATGCATGTACTGTGTTTAGAGAATCAGTTAGAATGTATTTGCTGTGGTAAATCACTCTGAAATCTGACATATTCATTTCACATCAGTGTTTCAATGTACCCTCACTTATAAAAACAGAAATATATGGCAATATATAGAGAAATATAATGCACTGTGTTCAAAAATATATTCACATATCACACAAGGGTCTCCCAAACATTTATAAAGAAACAGTGTTTTTCGAGGCTTATGAGATCTTTAAGTGATTGAGCCCACCCGCCCACCCACCCACCCAATGATCTCTGGGCTGTTTAAAGAGAAGTTCAAAGTTCAAAGTTTGCTTTATTTGTCAGTTCTGCTACATGTATGCCCATACAGATACCTGAAATGGCATTTCTCTCTGATCCTTTTTTCCAAAGAAATAAATAGAAAAAATAAAAAAGTACATATACATATTTAAATATATATAGCTCAAAACTAAACATTTATACAATCTAAAAAGATAACAAACAAGAGAGAAGAAATCTACATAAGGCACATATGAGATGATAGACAATAAGAACGGAGTGTAAATGTTACAATTTCACAGTACAGTTTAGAAGCTTATGTGATGTAAAATAAAGTTTTAACTGTACATTTTATTTGTCTGTTACTCCCTCTCTGTCTGTGAAATTCTCTCTGAGGCACAGAGGGAAGAATTGGAAACTGAAAACTGAAGCTGAAAAAAATACTGGACTGTCCACAATCACCTTACTATAGAAGTATACGTCTGAGGGGCAAAGGTTATAATTATTCAAATGTACAAATTCAACAAATATGACAGAGAATATTCAGTGGTGCTATTAAAAATAAGTGCAATTATTACGGTCCAGTGACTAGCTTAGAGATATAACACTTGTCAGGTCATGTGTGACATGTCATCCTACAGTAGAACAGGGTTAATCTGTTCAACTACACTGCTAATATTGTACATATATTAAATGTGCAGTTGAGGTCAGATCTTGTGTAAAAGCATACATAGATCACTGTCTCTTAAAATAGCCTGAAATCTGAAGCCTTGCAATGATGGTCCAATAGATTTTTTGTAAAAAAAAAAAAATATTATGATGAAAATTGAATAATTATGGGTTTTTTCATGAGAAAAAAGTTAGAACTCTGAAGAAATTGGGAAGAAAAAAAATCTGAGGGGGAAAAAAAGGCAATTCTGAGGAAAATTAGGTAGAATTTGAGGGGGAAAAAGTCAATAGGTGAAAAAAATTAAGGTTTTTCCAGTAACTTCATGGTGTGTTCAGGTTTCCACTGACTGGGCCGCCTTCTGGAACTTTTACAAGAACCCACAAAGTTCCTGCTCGAGGGGAGGTACTTGAGAGACCTCCCGGTAGAGTCGCTGGGTGGAAGTCGTGCAAATGACATCATCAGGTTGCAACAAACAATTCAAGACTAGTTGCTGGAAGAAGTTTACCACATGATTAAGCAGAATAGTTTCTCACTTTTCCATCTTCAAGAGCAACTCTTTTTCTTTTAATCTGGGATACCATTACTGTGTAAAACAACAGCACAAACGCAACAAACATCCCAACTTCATTCGTGTTCACGTCTAACCTTGTTGTGATTTCCTCCTCTGCTGCTCCTTTGTTTTGGTGGGGGTTTTTTGTGACGTTACCATAGCAACTGACGTGATATGATGACATCATCGCATGGTTCTTACAGGACCAAAAGTGTATAGAGAGGACCGGCCTAACTCATGTCCCAGTCAAAAGTACGTCCCCCAAAATAAGTCCTGGAAGTTCCAATAGTGGAAACACGCCTATTATTTTGAGTTTAAAGTCAGAATTCTGTGGAAAGACTTTTTTTTTTACTTGAAAATCAGAATTCTGATTAAAAAAAATGACATTCTGTGGCAAAAAAAAAACCCTAGGTCTATTCTATCAGAATGACTGAAGGTATAACTGTTGAGCAAATGGTTAATTTTTTGTGAATGTTTTAAATAAATCATACATTTAAAACCTGTCACTGTTGACACATTAAGGGTTAAACAGTTGAGAGATTTAGAAAAATGAATGAACTTACTCAAGCCTGGGTTTTCATGAATAGCATTCTAGAGGAATTATATGTTACCCTGTATTATCTTTAGTCCTGACATGACCTGGCTCCAAAATATGAGTAAACTACATATTGCAACAGATGTGAACACATGCCCAGACAACAATCAAGGAGCTGGTGAAATTGGTGGAGGTAAGTGTTCCAAAAATATATGAACCAAAAGTAAGAAGAAGAGTGCTGTATCATCATAACCTGAATGGCTCTTCCCCAAGGAGCAACTGCTACTGCAAAAACCACCATCATCAGCAACACGTTGGGGGGTTGTTTCACAGTCAAGATGGGCGGGTGCAAAAGTGATGGCGTCGTAAAGAAGAAGACTAATGTGGAAATATACGCTCAGATCCTCGGGAATGGAGTTTACAACACAACAGAACAGAGGCAGAATAAATTATTTCTACCTTCATATATTTACAAAATGACTTAAAATGATCATTAGTGTTCAGGATACACAGCTCTGGAATGATCCCCTAGTATTGGATTGTATAGATGTGAACTGAATACATACTAATACTTATGGTTCTTTATGTTATTGCGTCCACTAGAGGGAGTATTGAGTCAGATATTGGGTGATATTGTGGATTACTATTTTAATTATAATGTATAAAACTCATGACTACATGCTCCTCTACAGATTACAGCAGATGTTCCAGCCCAGCCTTCGGTTAATGGACGACCTGCTCTACCAACTGAGCCGCGGCCGCCCCAAGAGATAGGACAAGTCAGGTAAAATGTGTGCAAGGGAGGGCGGGGTTTGTTATGCCGAGTACCACTTATTATTATTATTATCATTTTTATTATTATATGACAGTGGATGTAAATACTTGATTGTTGTACAGTCATTTTTTTGAGCAGTTGTCACTGTTTCTGATATTATAATTCTAAACAACTTTGTGACAGAGCTTGATTGCTTAGTTTCCCTTGTGAGTGGCTTTGGATAAAAGCATCTGCCAAATGCATAAATAAAATAAAATAACCCTCAACTTTAATCTGAATTTTAATGATCATCTACATGGTCAGTTAATTAGTATAGGAAACTATCTCATTTATCCTGATAATATGCAAAATACAGAAGATACTATTATAACGAATGGTGATAAATCACTTCAGAAAGGGGAGATACAGAGAAAATTTCACTTGGGAACTTACATAATAGTAGTGGCTCAGCCTTTATGGGTCAACAAAACCTCTGAGAATGTGATCCAATACTTAACAAATAGTGCCAGGCTCAACAAACCCCACCCTTCACAAACCTTTTACCTCATTTGTTGTCCTACCTGTCTCTTATCATTTCAAAAACACATTTTTGGTGACCTCTACCTTGAAATTGACCTACATTCATTAAAATTTAATGGGATCTATTCTGAACCACATCACACGTTTCCTGAAAATGTCATGGAAATTGGTCCAGTAGGTTTTTTTTTTTATTTTAATTTTTGTTTTTTCATAAAGAACACAAAAATCAAAAAAGGGCAAAAACCACAAAAAAGGACAAGATATACACACACACACACACACACACACACACACACACACACACACACATATATATATATACATATATTTATATACACATACATACATACATATATACACATATATATATATATATATATATATATATATATATATATATATATATATATATATATACACACACATACATACATATAAAAGAGGGAAACAATAACCCCCTCCTCCCCCCAAAAAAACAAACAAGACAAAACAAGGTGAAACAGAAAAAAAGACGAACAAAACATGGGAACATCATGGGTGTCACATTCAAATGGGTATTATGTTGACATTTACTTCACTACACATATCATAACATCCAAGGTGCATAAACAATCCACTTCTCTCAACGTTCACTCCATTCCTGCAGCTGAAGTCCCAAGGCAAATGTACGTCTCTCCATACAGTTAATTTCTTTAATAATTCCACACCATTGGTCCAGGGTTGGGGGATCTGCTTGCAACCATTTTCTGGTTATGGCCTTCCTGCTACTGGACCAACAAGATCTTGTTGTTCCAGTAGTTGTGTGTGTGTGTGTGTGTGTGTGTGTGTGTGTGTGTGTGTGTGTGTGTGTGTGTGTGTGTGTGTGTGTGTGTGTGTGTGTGTAATGTTGCTGACAGACAGACAAATGGACAAACAAATGAAAATGAACCAAAAATAATACCCTTGACACACCTTTTTTTTTTAATAGAGGGGGGTATAGTAAAAATAAAACAATTCTAAAATGACTCATCATCAGAACCCTCAGATAGAGGATGCTGGCTCTAATGAGGTTTTACTGTAAATGAACAACAGCTGCGGAGCATGGATGTTGCATTAAGGCAGGAAACTGTAATGTTATGGTTAATTTGCCAAACACAGATTAATTAGCTGAACAAGACGCACAGGATGGAAAAGAACAACATGACAGGATTGAAATGGCAGGAGCTCTGTAATGTGTCCGTGGTCCTTTTTTTTTTTTTTTTTTTTTGCAATCCTCGTCTTCTATTGCGCGTCACTGAGTATTTTCATTAAAATAACAGAGGGTTTGATGGAGGTGGGGGTGGGGAGTGGGAGTGGGAGGGGTCATGCTTGGGATCCATGTCAGCAGTTTTGGTCACAAGCACATTTTTCAACTCTAAGTCAACTGCTACGTCTATATACGTTTAGGCAAAGCGCATTAAAAGCTTCATGCTGTAGTAATACTGGTATTTATGCTCTGCTGCTGAGTCACTTGCATTCACAGCTGCAGATCTGAGTTCGATATACTGACCTTTTGTAGACAAATCGAAGGAAAATTCTAAAGGGAGAGAGAGGCCTTGTCCACAGGGCATGAACGCTCACTGAATTGGAATCATATATTGTACGTAAGCCTTTTACAATCAGTAGATTTCAGCAGAACACTACCATTATAAAGGAAAAAACAACACAAAATGGAATATCTTTGGATCCATCCTGGAGTTCATAGACTTATGCAATCAATGCTAAGAGACACTGTACTGTTTTTAGTTCTTTTGGGGTTTTTTTTTCTCATGTGGTTTCTTTTTATTTGACAGGAAAAGTGGAAAGAAGCAGGAAACGTGGGAGCAACAGGAGAATGACATGCAGTAAATTACTGGCCATGCCACTTTCTGTTGCTTTTTCCTTTAATTTGTCACACATCTGTATATCTTATACGAGGGCGTCTGCATGGTCTGGTGCATTTTTCTGTATGAAAAAAAAAAAATTAATTTTCAACAACACATACTCTAACATGCTGTGGCTTACCTCAGTTAACTTTTTTTTTTTTCATATTTTCAAAAGGTTCACATTCATTTCCGTTAAAGGGATAAGGGTATGTGAATTTGCACGGGTTGATAATTCCATCTGGCTAGCAGGTGGGAACTGAAGGAAAGATTTATGCAGTTGTGTTCAGTAGTAGCCACTGTGTGAAAATCCAATCAGCACGTCAGACTGGGAGGCTTTAACATACATTCAGAAATGCCTGATATGTTTTCCCAGCATGGAAGCCCTCAAAGCTTTCCAGGGAACTATGATTACTAAAGTGGAATATTTAGAGTAACTAAATAGAGCAAAGCATTCTGGTCCTTCTATCCCTGTCACATGCTGCCTGTAATTGGAGCTACAGTATCGCTCTGTGTGTGTGTGTGTGTGTGTGTGTGTGTACATAGTGTGTCTGTGGTGACATTCATACTCTTATGTGTTTGGAGACAGATTATGGCTCCAAAGCCTGAATGTTGGCATTTCAGGACCCTTTATTCTTAGTGCTTCGCTGCACACTACTGTATATGATGTTGTCCTTCAGCCAAATGTCAAACCATAAAGGTATATCTTATATCTATGAATCACAACTAAGTTAGCAGCTACAAAAAAAAACAGATTCATTGAAGTTTACCTTGTGAAACTTGCAATGAATGTTGCAGAAAGGCAACAATTTGGAGCTACTAGTAGCTACTGTATTTGACTCCATGGTTCTCACAGTGGTCCTGCATGTTTTAGATATTTCCCTCTTCCATGTGATTCAATTTAACCCTTTAACTCCTGAGAACTAACAAAATAATTGGTAACATGAGCAAAGTAAGACACACATACCAAATAAAAAAAATTTTAAAAAATGTGGAAAAATAAACAAAATGAGCAACAAAAACTAATAAATATTTACAAAATGACAAATAATGTGGAAAATTACTTATTATTTAATAATCTTTGCTTCTGCCTGAGCGTTTTTTTCAGTCAAATTCTGTATTGTTCTCTCTCTTTTTGCTGCTTTGAAGTGAATATATGACTGAAACAAACTAAAGTAAAAAAAAAAAAAAAATAGTATTGAAATTTGGTCCAGGCAATTTTAATTTTGCCTTTAAAAAAAAAAAACTCTTACTTTTTGGCACCTTTTCCATGCACAAAACTAAAAGGAAAACGGTTGAATTTTTCTGAATAAACCATCCATTCAGAATGCATCATCCCTGACACTTAAAGACTTAATAATCAGCTCCTCATCAGACTGATAATGATGCAATGGCCTCCAGGTGTAATGGAAGAAGGAAACATCTAAAACATGCAGGACACCGGCCCTCGAGGACCGCAGTTTGACACCCCTGTTTTAGATGTATCCTTCTCCAAACACACCTGATTCAAATGATCAGCTTGTTTTAGTGTTTCAGGTACATGGGCCAGACATGGGCCAGGGGGATCCGGCACCGTGTAGTTCCTGGAGCACCTCCTCTTTTTGTATTCTTCGCTGGTTCAGCACGTCGATCAAAGGTCCATAAGTGTAAAACAGGAATCCTTCCACAATCAAAATGTGGGTCTCCTCCTCATTTTGGTCAGACTGTGGAGGGTGTTATTAACGCCATGTGACTTCTCAAACTTCACTGGGTTCTCCAACCATGCATAGATGGTCCATCCAGCTCTGCAGAAGACTGACCAATCACCATCAGGTGTGTTCAAACAGGAAAACATCTAAAAAAAAAAATCACCCTGTTGAGCCGTATTATGTAATAAACATCCAAAATGTAATAACTTTTTCATTTCATGTTGTAATAAAGCTGCATTTTGTAATAAACTTGCCCCAACGCCTTATGTAATATATTTTTATATTTCGCAGCAGCAGGGTATTTTCATGGTGTGGGGTTAAAACTCAAGGAGCTGATGATGCTGATTGATGGACAGTTAATAGTTGGGAATAACACACCACCTTTCAATCTTTTAACTGCAATAGCACCGCCTGTTAATTTCTATCCCTGTCTGTCCTGTCCAGTCTTTGTTTCCCCCACACATGACTGAGGTGTAGCACTGCCCTCTCTGGCTTATAATAGAGAGTTCTAATAAAGGATGTCTGCTCAGCTTTCAGGGAGGACCGATGATGGTCACACACATGTACTAAATATTAAAAAATTTGGCTGCAAGACTAAAAAATGAATTGATCTCAAACAATGTTGACTCCCTCTCTGTGGTGTTAAAGAATGAGATGGGAACACAACAGTGGATAGTTTTCAAGATTTCCCCTCTGGAATGCATTTTCAAATTTTCAACTCGTAAAAACTCCGTTCTCATGTAAACCAAAAGTACTTCAGATAAAATATTTTGTCTTTTTTTTTTTTTAGCTCCAAAACTACTCAATTTACTTTTCCCATAAAGCCATCTTTTTTTTTTTTTTTTTTTTTTTTTTTTATAATATTTTTTATTTAACCAGTTGAGAAAAATCCCATTGAGATACATATCTCATTTACAAGTGAGCTCTGACCAAGGCCATCAGTAGTATTTGCTCACTATTATCTAATTATTAAGATGTGATGAAAATAAAATATAAAAATAAATAAGCGATAAGGAAATGTAAATAGAAAACAGCAAAGAAATAAAAGCAGCGATAAAAATTCAAAAAGCAAAAATAATAAATAAGTACAAAAGAAGTAAATAATTGGTTCAGATATACATTTATCAGACTATTTTTATATTTCTGTGTTTATTTCTGTGTTTATTTTTCAGTATGGCAGGGTAAAATCTTCTATACACATCAATGGGATTTAAAATTGGGTATACCCATTACAGACTGAAAAATATGATATATTCCATCTACCTTGAACTACACAACTGGGTTCCCAAAAGCAGCAACACAGCATACACGAAGTAATCTGTGTATGTTGTGCAAATATAAAATAGATTTTGCACCATGAGCTGGGGTTTTTTTTTTTTTGTAATATTGGTCCAAAACCTTAAAATTTAACTTCTTTTTTTTTATTATTATTATACTGATTATTCATATATTATTCTACTATTATAACTGTAGAGTAAATACGTTTCACTCTACATAATAAAATCAGATTGATAGGTCGGTGTTCATGTTCCTTCTTTTGCACCTGCACTGCTAAACATTGAGTCATTCTTCCGTGATCTATATCGACCCACATACATAATCCAGAGTTCGTGTGGTGACTGGTAATGTGGCTCCTGTTTATTTTCCTTTTTCTGGTGAGTCTCTGAGGGGGGAAGCTTTTCCAGGTTGCACAATTTCCTCTGAGAAACAGACATTTGAAGTAGCAGATGTTAAATGTGTAAAATATTCCCTGACAAATAACTGAAGCTTTCCAGAAATGTGTGACGGATAGGATTAAAAAATGCTCTGGCATCTTTTTTTAGTTTCATTACACACTCACTTACGTTGATTTCCACAAATTGAAAATTGATATTAACAGTAGTAGACATTGACTTTAGTTAAATACAAGTGGAGTATGTCATTTCTGTATCTACAACAAAATTACTAATAAAATATATAGATCATGTTGTTATTTAACAGAGTATCATGGGAGTTGATGCCACTGCTGCTGATGAAAATGATGGAAAATATGATGTAGCGCAGACATAGAACATGTTTTTATTCCACCGTGATGTTTTTTTTATCATGTGTTTTACTTCCTTTCAAATGAAATAACAAATAACCAGAAGCAAAAATGTTAGCAGAGTAGAGCCAACACCAGTGAAAGGCAACCAAAGCAAACATGTTGTTATATTCAATTTGAACAGTAGCCCCTTTTCCACCACTAAAAAAATTCACCCACAAAAAACAAGAGCTACTTTTGTGGAAATTTGCAAATGAGTTTTCTCTATATTGTCACTTCCTCAAGTAATTTATCACTGTTCAATGTAATGTTAACATCTTTATTTTGCATTTGTTTAGTAAAAATCAAGTTGTTTTTTTTCATTGTTCATGCAGATGTTCATAACATTTCAGAGTAAATTTAAAGCTTATTATATCAGAAGCAGAGAAAACTGAAAACAAAGTTACTTTTATTTCGCAAAATAGATTATTAACTGCACATAAACTGCATACAGTATGTACCCCGCCTTCACCCACTGTAGCTGGATTAGGCCCCCACAGACCCCTGTGACCCTAGTGGGTTCAAATGACGGGACGAGACGAACATGTGTTAAATGCTCTCAAAGTCAATTCATTTGAAAATTGAGTTGATGACCTGCATAGAAAGAATATATATATATATATATATATATATATATATATATATATATATATATATATATATATATATATATATATATATATATATATATATATATATATATATATATATATACTTTTTTGGACACTCAAAGACACCTTACATAACAAACAATAATAAATAAGTAAAATAAAATAAAACATAAATAAAATAAAATATGGCCAATATATGAAAATGGCCAATTTTATGAATGTCACATATAATAATAATAATAATAATAATAATAATAATAATAATAATAATAATAATAATAAATTTTATTTGTATAGCACTTTTCAAGGCACTCAAAAACGCTTTACATGAAGTGAAAATAGTACAACAGGAGTCCAACTACACAATAAAAGTATATGCAGCAAAATGCAATATATATATATATATATATATATGCTGTTTATATAAACATATATGCACAATATATGAAAACGGCCAATTTTAAGTATGTTGTGTAGTTGTGAAAACTATACTATATCTTGTCCTATATTTTTTATATACGTTCGTTCAAAACGATCCTGATCTGCATAAATCTTCGGGAACTTTGAAGTCCAGTGGAAAACCACAAAAATTACCAGGGATTTTTTTTTACCCAGGGAAATAAATCCCTGGTAATATACACTGTTTGTTCCTGAGAATGTTGATAGAAAATAAGAGGAATAAAACAACTGGATGTGGCTTTAGTTCACATGAACAGTTGAGCAGATCAGGTCACAGTGTAAAAACATTCATCCTTTCTCTTGTCTTCATGACGACAGTGACAGATTTAACAGCTGAAGGACACGTTCACCTATTGACCTTGTCTCCTGTAGCTGCCGGTAGAAGACTTTGTAATGTATATATAGTGAGAAAGACTGGCACTCATGAATACAGTTAACTTTGATTAACCCCATAACTGTAAATGATTGTGTAAATGAAACAGTCATAGTGTGAACAACAAACCCACAAACCACAGCCTCTTTTTTTTCTCCATCATTAGACCATAATAAAGTGAAATGATTTATTTATATTAAATGCCTCAGATACCACAGAAATCTGGGTTGGAGTATTGATTTTGGATTAAAGTTCTTGATTTTAAGACCACAATAATGTGCATTGTAACTGCTTCTAATGTCTGGGATGAGTAATACATTTCTCATATTTTCTCAAGACCAATGGCTTCTCACAGTCACTCGGCTTATTCCATTTAAACATACATTTTGTAGTGTTTATCACTGATGAGGTGGAGGTGAAGCCTCTGCCTACTCAGCATGACTAATTGCCCATAAGTGGCTTTTCCAGGCTCGGAAGCAAAGCATCACAAATGCCAAACAAACATACTGAGTCACTCCATGTATTGTGGCGTTATTTCTCAGTAAAGGAAACAATATGTCTCCGACCATATGGGGAGAGAGTGACACAAGGTTATTTATAAGCAATGTGTTTAATTTTACTACATGCATATGCTGGGTATAGGATTTTTTTTGTTGGATAAACTATTAAACCATCAAAAGTCATCAAAAGCAATAGTGATGCAACTCCTGTGCGTATCATGTGACTAAAACAGGAAGAGAAGAAAACATAGAACTGTTTTTATCAGTACAATGAGGTGTCAAATATATGGCTCGGGGGCCAAATCTGGTCCCCAAAAGGGTCCAGTCCGGTCCCTATAATACAAAAATGATAGTGAATATATTGATCATTTAATTTTAGGTTCCACACACAGATCAATATGGGTTGGATCAGTAAAATACTATCATAATAATCTATAAATACTCACAACTCCACATTAGTTAAACATTTTTCTTGTCATTTTACTGTATTTTTAGTAACATTTTTAAATGTTTGAAGTGTAAGTTTAACAACGTTCAGCCTGTTATTAAATGTTTTATGGACCTTATTTTCTACACTATAAGGTGCACTGGACTATAAAGCACATTAAGTGAGATAAAAAAAAAAGTTAAAATTAGGAGATAAAAATTTTTTAATTATGAGATAAAAAGCTAAAATTAGGAGATAAAAAGGTAAAAAAATTTTAGATAAAAAGTCAAAATTAGGAGATAGAAATTAAAAACTACTAGTCACTAAGCATAATCATAATTAAATCCTGGATTATAAGGCGCACTGTAATTTTTGGAGAAAATTAAAGTATATACAGTATTTGTAGATACACTAATAATCTGTACATTGTAATTGACATGTGTAAATGATAAATTTAGACATAATCTTGTTAAAATTGTATTTAGTTTTCTCAAGAAGTGTCAGTTTATTTATGTTATTCACATTGTTTTAAAGGATAGTTGAGATAATTTGAACTTTTTTAAATTTGGAATTGACATTATTTATATATGATGTTATTATTTTAGTGAGATGGTCCAATTCAGATCGAATTTGGTTTAATTTGGCCCCTGAACTAAAATGAGTTTGACACCCCTGGCACAGATAGTGATATAAAAAGTTAAATAAATTTGGTTATTATTAAAAAAAAAAAAAAAGACAAAAAAAAAAAACATGGAAAATTGATCGATATGAGCTCTTAAATGAATTTCTCATGAGTTATTTTTGTTGTGATCATTATATTTGTTCAAACAAATGTACCTTTCATTGTACCAGGCATTAAATTGAACAATAAATTGAGGAAAAGAAGGGTGGTCTTGTAATTTGTTGTTTTTTTTCACAACTGTACATTTTTGTAATCCTGGTGGTGGTTAGTGGTTGAAAAAAGCCACAGAGACATTTCCCTTGTTACAGCTAATAAAGATGTGCTAATTATTCTATGACCTGAGTAATGAGTTACAACAAGGGTGAAGGAAAATCCCACTCATAATGAAAAACAACTGCTTAAAACCTTTGCTAAACATAATCCAGGGGTGGTTCTCTGTATGGTAGCATGCGGTCAGATCACTGGAGCCACTATGTTCAGGTGCTGCAAAATGCTTTCAAACCAATCTCTCATTTAACACTGATGCTTTTTTTGGATGAAAGCAAAAAATAAAGTCGAAGTGTCTGGATGTCAGGAGGTTTACTGCAGGGAAACTGGCCAGATCCTCTTTAACTCTATTTGTTCTGAACATTTACAGTGGCAAAGCCTTCATAAATCAAGAAATTTCTTCAGGCTCCAATAGCCCCTAACTAATTCTTTTCCCTTCCTGTGTTTAGAAACCACAACATATTGACAGTCTGGTCAATCTCCTTCCAGACTATATTAGTCACACAGCAGAGAAGCCCGCTAACCTCCCCCTATTCTCTGTTTATTTCACAAATGTGGATGAGTGAGAGTAAATTTGCCAGCCACTCCATTTCTTGCTGTGCTTGCCAATAGTTTTCTTCAGCCAAATTTGGCCACAGCTGTTTACAAATGAGGTGCTTTTTAAAAAAAAAAAAAAAAAAAACACTGTTGCTCTCTGTTATACTGTTATAAAAGGGCTGAGATTTAGCAACTCTTGTTGACAAAAACCATCCGCTTATGAATACTGATCCCATTTGACCTTTGAGCATTTGGCAATTTTAAAATATGTACATGAATTAGCATAAGTACATGTGGACAAGTGGAAATAAAAAAGGAAATCAGGAAAGAGTCATTTTAGTTTTAACAAGTGGTGCCCAGCACAAAAAACCCCATCCCTCTTGCACACATTTTAGTTCTTAACAGACATCTTCCTCTCGAAATCTGAGACTATGGGGTTTGACCTTTGAAGGTCGCTCAAGGTCAAAAGTCATGATGCCATTTTGGAGCCTACATGTAGTTTCCTATCTGTTAGCAATAGTAACTGAGTACTTACCACCATTCTGTTGGCAGTTACCACCATTCACAATCAGGTGACCTTGATGTTGACCTTTCAATGTCAAAGTTGATGACATTTTAAAGCCCATGCCAGGTTTCCTATCTGTCAACAATGGTAACTAAGTCTTTATCTCCACTGGTTTTTCTGTTGTAGTCTATTTGAAGTTTTTAGGTATTGACCCAGTGACCTTTGACCTTTTGGGTCAAAGGTCATGATGCAGAATTGGAAATGCAGAATTCTGGTGCTGATTGAAAGTGTGTAAAAGTTATAGTTCAAGAGTTATAAAAGTTATATATTGTGAACTTTGACCTAGAGTTTTCAAATTTATCCTTCAAGGTTCTGATGTAAATGCACATCAACATTGAGTGCAAAAAGAAGCTATATGTAAAACTGAGTATTCTGGAATGAAAAAGATATTCCTGATTTACACTGTCTCTGATCATTGTTAAAATACATTTTTGGTGACCTTGACCTTTGACCTACATTCACTGAAATGTAATGGCATCTGTTCTGGACTACCTCACACCTTTTCTGAAAATGTGTAGAAATTGGTCCAGTAGTTTTTGCATAAATCTGCTTACAAACAAACAAACAAACAAACAAACAGACAAACAGACAAACAGACAAACAAACAAACCGACTCGAACACAAAACCCTCTCTCTTTCGGGGGGTGGGGTAATAAAAGCATCAGTTCTAAAAATGTGCAACAGATGTACATGAATACAATGAACTGTTTGCAAAATATTTTCCCTGCTTTGAACATTTTTTAGGACAACCATCATCCATTCTCGACAGTAATGAATGCAGTTACATACAGTCGTGTATATTGTGCCGTACACTATAATGCATTTGTAGCTACAGTCGGTGACAGCTGTACGATCTGATCCACACCTTGGCTCACCCAGACACAGATATGGTCTGTTCTCCTCTCCTCAACCCTCAGTGGCATTGTTTGAGTCCAACTCGTTGCTGCCATGGCAACCAGTATGGAGAGAAGATGAGAGATACAAATGAGAGATAGTGAAAGGCCATGACCTGCACTTTGTCTGACACTGTCACTTGGTATTCAGGCTGAATGACACCGTGTATGTGGTCCTAATTAAAATGCACTGGGATTAATTAGCATTTTTTATTTTTAACATTTTACTTTTTATCATTTTTTTTATATGATACAATATCAATTTCAGTAGGTCCTTTTATGCTAGAGGTACGTTCACATCTTCTCAAGTGAATTGACTTATAAAGAGTAACTGTACAATGTATAAACACTTCACAATGTTGATACATAAATGTCACTCAGAAATTTAATAACAATAATTCATCCTGAAGTGAAACCCTTTTACTCATATTTTATAAAACAAACAATTGCCTGACTAAACTACATATCATTTATTCATCAAGTAATCTTGTGTTTCTCCTATTTTCTGTGTATGTTTAGCAAAGCTTTTCCTGAGTTTCTCTGTATATTTTTAGTCACTAAATGTGTGTGTAGCCCAGTGGTTAGGGTGCTCCAGTGTCCTGCATGTTTTAGCTATTTTCCCCTTCTATCAAACCTAGTTCAATTATTGATTAGCTCTTCAGAAACCTGATAATGATGTAATGACTTCCAGGTGTGATGGAACCACTTTTTTTTTTTATTATTTATTTATTTTTTTATTTATTAAATATTTTTTTCTAATTTATTATGTATTTAGTTATTTTTTTGTTTTACTAAAATTGCTTTTTTTTTAAAAAAACATTTAGTTTTCAATATATATATATGCATACATACATACATACATATTAAAGATATGGAAAACATGCAGGACACTGGGCCACGAGAACCAAATCTGAGGACAACTGTTGTAGCCACAGTGACTTTAAATTGAATTGATTTTTATAGAGGATGAATGTTATCTTTGTAGGAGCATTGATGTCTAAATTGACGAGTTACACCAGTCTGGAGGCATCAAAAGGCATGCATTTGAATTAAAGCAGTATTTCATCTGTGTGGTGCAGGAAAACGAAAGCTGTGATTAGAGACCACCTTTCTATTCAGTGAAATTCCACAGGGTATCACTGCTACAGATGTTACATTAAAGACAAATGAGATTGGCAACTGATGATATATTTAGGACATGAGTCAGATTCTCCAACTGTGTGAGCATACTAATGCTAGCTAAATGGAAAGTGATATTTAAGTCCAGGCTGTGATCTGTCCTTTTCAATGACAAATATACAAATGGTAGTTTGGCAGAGCTGTTTTTACTCAACCTTGTCCTTGTCTTCCTTCACCGTTTCCACTTGAGAGGCTTAAAAGCGCTGCTGCTTTCTCTCTCCAAGCACTTTCACACAGCTGTTACCAAAGCAGTCACACAGAAAACGACAGTGTGTTTCAAAGGATTATTGATTTGCAATCAGAAGGGGGGCTCTCAGCTAGACCTGACACAGAGAAACGAGGGGGAAATATACTTCCAAGAGGGATGTAAATTAGAGCAGCACAATGTCTTGTTTGTAACCTAGTAAACTAGCCCGCCTCTAGTGGCAAAAAAGATTTTTGCTTGAATTGTTGGTGTAGTGACGATCCATTGAGCCTCAACCAGTCCAATCACAATGCTCCATTTGTGTAGCAAGATTGTAGGGCGGGGCTTAGCACAATGACAGGGTTGAAGAAGTACGAACTTATATCCAGTCTATGGTTGGATAAGCAGGATGTAAACAGACCTGGATGGATAGGTGTCCTCCACTGTTAGCAGTGTGTTAATGTTAATTAGCCTAGCCTATAGGATGTTAAAACAACTAGATAGACGCTAGTTAGACTTGTTTTCATTGCTCTGTATACGTCACATTGTTTGTTGCTGTGATTGGTCATAACGCTGGCCTATTGCGTGCAGAGCAGTTTGAAAGACAACTGTTGATCCTACCCGTACACTTAAGCTCAGTCTATGGATCGTATCCAGACTATGAATTCATATCATATCACAGTCGGACGTGCCAGGCTATAATGTTCGAGCATCGACATCGCAGTGTATGTGTGCTCAACAGTCACATCGCAGCTGCTGCAATTATTTTTATTATTATTATTTTTTCTTATTTCTTTATTTTTATTCATTATTTATTATATTTCAATTGATTTATTTGTATTTTATTATACAATACTTTTTTCAGTGTTTTTAATGTAATATATCACACTGTATATTCCTTTCTTTCTTGAGTCAGTTTGCTCATGTAATAGATTAGAAATTAATTATATTTAATTCTGATTAATCAAAATTAATGAATAGCGACCCTGTGATTAATCTGATTAAAAATTGTAATCGTTTGCTAGCACTAACACATTCCATGACTGTAAAAAATCTATTAATTAAAAAAGAAATACACTGGTTACAGAAACAGACACCACGTTTATAACTGAATGTACATAATATTATGGTTTTTGCCCAGTACTAATAACCTGTTCATGTATGTTTGTTCCCATATTTAGTCATATCCAAAAACCTATTGATACACTCTTCCTTAATGTTTAACAGTAGGTGTACCTACTTCCAACCAAAAATGAGTATGTTTCCTTGTAGCATCCATTTCTACCAGTTTTTCATCTTTACAGCAGCTCATAAACAGGCTGCGTGTCACATCTTGCAGTAAAACCTGCTAATTAGATTCATTTTCAGAAAACGTCCATGTGTCCATAGACTGCACATGAAGATAAAATAACATCAGCTGATCCGTTTATCGGAAAATACTCCATTTGGGGAAAAAAAGGCCTAATTCAGAATATCAAAATGAAATATGTTGATTGAAAAATCCACAATATTATTATATTCTGAATAATAGTTAAGTGTTGGTGTGTATGTAATGCTGCTCAACATTGGAATTGTCTCAAAATCTGTAACTAGCACCAACATAATGCACAGGGTGTCCCATAAGTTTCCATTTATAGGACAAATAAACTTTTGACATAATCCATTTTTATTTATGATATGCTCTATATGGCTGACATTTCAATCCATCACTCTTTATTCAAATACATTCTTTGGGTTATCTAAAATATAAAGAAATACATGTTAGAACCATATATGTATGGAATGTATTGTGTCTTCTATGTATGGGATACCTTGTATTACAATGAAAAGAACAGGTATAGAAATGTATCTTTTACAATAATAAAAACTTACATAAACTGAAAACTAAACTACACTAAACTACAAACCCATAACACATGGTGCCCGGCACAACAAACCCCGCCCCTCATGCACACATTTAAGCTCTTAATAGACATCTCCCTCTCAAAATGTCAGACTATGGGTTTGACCTTTTAAGGTCACTCAAGGTCAAAGGTCATGATGTCATTTTGGAGTTTACACAAAGTTTCCTACGGGAGATTAACAGGAAAAATTACAAAAAGGAAGGAGGGCAGGACATAGGTCTGAAATACGGGTAAGTCCCGGGAAAAACAGGAGTGTTGGCAGCTCAGCACTAGGAGGCAGAATGAAACAGACTGTGAGTAAGATTCATGTATTTCTTTAGAATATTCAGTGGCAGCTAATCCATGCACTGTTCAAACCTGATCCTTCTCACAAATGGAGATTTTCTTTTGTGTCGCACAGTAAAAAAATAACTATAAATGTCCTATTTGGACCAAATACAATGTGTAAGTTTGTTCATGTGTATGGCCTCGAAACATAATGAAAATTCACTCACGTAACCAATGTAAGGACTTTGCTTCATGCTCCAAAGAACACAATTCAATTCAGCTCCAGTGTGTCAGAAGAGACAAGAACACAGGATCTGAAAACCTGGAAAAATAAAACAATTTCACAGGAGTTTTTGACAATGAGTATGCCATCCCTTCAACTGTTAAATTAACTAAAGCTGCCGTGAAAGAGACAAAACATCCATTATTTTATGAGTCACGTCTCCTAATCCAGATGTTGTTTCCTATGTCACATTTCCTGTTTTCTCTCATCTGCCATGTCCCTGCCAAACAGCTTTGCCCACACATAAAGTACACACTTGTACAAGTATTGTGGGTTGCAAATTACCTGTCTTCTCATCTCTGGTCAGAGCAGGGAGCGTGCAATGAGGGGAAAAAAACTGTTTTTTTTTTTTCTCACAAGGTTAACAGCTGCTAGCCATACAGAATCATAGTCAGAAAACATTGACAGCAGCTGAAAGCAGAGCAGATGATGAATGACACCTCCTATGGGGAGGCAGGGGTGGGCTCTGGATTGGAATGGATAATGTTATCTTGTTGAGAGTCATTAAAAAGTTACTTCAAACTTAAGGTCATGAGAGAATATGGACATTTGGACAATTCTAAAGGACATTTAAAATGTGTTTTTATGGAACCCTGGTAACATGATGTTAATGTAGTTTTTTTTTTTCATTTATTTTGAATATAACATTAAACTAAACAAGAAAACTATTTCTATAAAAGGAAGGGAAAAACTATTCAAGATTCAAGGGAGTGGAATGAACAATAATAATAATAATAATAATAATAATTATAAATTGGATTTATATAGGACTTTTTGGGCTTTACAATGCAGAGGCTAAGTCACGCCCTTCTACTTCTGGTCCATGGGTGCTGAACTTGCAAAAATTTTGAATGGAGTGAGTCAAGCTAAATTCTGATTCCGTTTAACAAGTGCTCTGAAATTCACATATGATAGCAGTTAATAACAAATATTTGATGTGGCATAGGCAGATCGCCTGTTTTTATGGGAAGCAAACATGACGTTAGGTTTTATGTGGGCTTAGTAAGAGACTACAATGAGTGGCGTATGTGACGTCACACGGTGTGGAGTCTGTGGTGACGTCACATGCGCTCCAGGCGTGTAGTTCAAATTATTAACAGGTTTTACTTGCAAATTAATGAACTCTTGGTTAACAGAAGCAGTTGTAGTGCACATCAATAATTATCATTTATTATGAGGTATAACGTGTGTGATTCAGGGCACATGACAAACCAGATACCATTTTAACATTTTACTTCCCATTAAATACCATTCATTCATTTTCCAATCTCAGCCCCCATGAGACTCCCTCTAGTGGTGGTAAACTACAAAAAATGATTTATAATCTCTCACCCCTTTACCTCATCCTTCCACCGACCCTAAATTCCCATGTCAGATCCCAGAGGCAACTCAAAAAACCTACATATATCAGACTACATTCTGACTAAGCACAAAACACAAAAATGCTGTACATATCAAGGATACATTCTGTCCAACAACAGCATTTCACATCACAATAAACTCTGCAGAAATAATACACATATCAAAAATAAAAAGAAACTATCCATTTCATAACAATGATACCCACATTAAAAAAACAAACTCTGTAAAATTAATGACAAAACAATGATACCTACACGGTAAATGGACTGTACTTCTATAGTGCATTTTATTCACCAGTGGGTGCACACACATTCACACACACAACACACACACACACTCATACACCAGTAGATGGCTGCTGCCGATACACTGGCACTGCCTGACCTGACTGGGAGCAACTTGGGGTTCAGTGCCTTGCCCAAGGACACTTCGACAGGTGGACAGCCAGAGCACGAAACGCCGACCCTTTGATCATTGGACGACCTGCTCTACCAACTGAGCCACAGCCGCCATATGTCATACATGTATATATAGAAACTCTGTCCAATGATACCTATATTTTAAAGCCCCCAAAAATAAACTGTCCATTTCATAACAATAATACCCATATTTTAAGCCTCCCCCTAAAAAAAAGAAAACTGATGATTTTATAACAATAATACACATTTCATTTAATTTCATCTGAAACCATTTTATCCTCAACAGGGTCACTGGGGGTCACCGGGGGCCTAATCCAGCTACAACAGTTGAAGGCGGGGTACACTTTGTATGAGACACCAGTTCATCCAGAGTTGAAGATTAGATTAACCCAATAATACACATATAGAAAACACACAATGATATATATATATATATATATATATATATATATATATATATATATATATATATATATATATACACACAAATTAATTTGTATATGATGTACACAATGTATATTTTACAATGATTTTTTTTCTCCATTAAGTTGCAAAAGTTGTCATGTCCTCAAGCAGCAGTAGACTAACTTAGGCTACTGTGTTTGTCCAGTATAGTGTTGGATATATTATTAATCCCCTTCTGGGCATAACTCCATTTTTTTGATGGTTCGCCAAGTAAATCTGGCTGGTTTAAGCTCATTTTTCACTCTCCTCTGTCGTGTCTTCTGACTAAACATCCCCTTCATCAATTCACATCATTAGTCTCCAACAATCTAAGCAGTGGTTTCACTCAGCCTCCGGGGAGACGTTTGCACCAACACTTCCTACAGGGTGTCAAGCATATTTCAGGAAGCACATCATTTGGGAGATGTGAATGAAGATGAATAGCCATTTTATATTGTCCTCACTCAAAGTGACAGACATTACAGCAGCTTTTTTGTGATGTCAGTTCACTCAGACATCCCTTTCTGATGTCGTACCAGAATAGGAACACGGTTGAACATGTTATACACAATTGTCTCTGACCAGAAATTAAGTATTAAAACGTACACATTTTTCACATTTTCACATTTTCACAGTACCACATATTTCCAGCCCTAGTGGGAAACGTTTCCTCTGTGACCAAACGCTGTAGGCTCAAAGACATTAGACTGGATTCTCCTCTCTCCCACTTTCTCCCACTCACTCTTTCCGTCTTGTAATACACCTTAAGACAGGCTGCCTATTCATGTACAACTTGTCCCATCAGGAGATGCATTCTTTATGGCCTGCTATGTTTTAAAGGCCACATAAACTTCCACATCGGTATATTAACCTCCCCCAGCGTGCTTGCCGGATAATGTAAAACAGATTTAAAGAGAAAATAAGCAAGAAAACAACAAGATTCCTTCCAATGGGTGATTGTCTCTATTCAGTGCACTTTGTGTCCCATAGGTTTACTTCAAACATTTTGAGGTAATATATCAAGTAAACCACAAAATGCATTCGAAAACATGAAATGAAAATGTCCATGTGTCTTTGCATTATAACGCATGAATAGAAAACAAATAAAAATAGCCAGTTAACAGTTTTTTCTCCTAATATAATCGTGTATATGTCTACTTTAACCTTGATATGAGAAATATGAGTTTTTTTCTCTTTATTAATAAAAATAGCACCATTTAGTTTTCTCCCCTATTTTTATTCAACCCCGTAACAGGATATCAATCATGCCTTTTTTTTAATTAATGGTTTAGTCCACCTTCCTAAGCACCCAGGAAGTGACATCATTGAAGTTTTTCCCCCAAAACTGTAAAGTCTGGTCATTATTACCATACTTTCTGACATATATTTAATTGTTTTTGTCGTCAGATTGACATTGTCGGGCTCAACCTTTCAACACCGTCACAAACATAAATTGTATTTACTATTGTTTGGGAGGAAAACTAATAATTGTCTTGGAAAACTTCATTAATTTCTTGTTTTCCTCATGCTTTCTAATCTAATGTGGATGTATAGCTTTTTTTTTTTAGCTAAAATCATCAACCCTGTAACATTCAACCCCATAACCCAAAAAAATGTTATGTGTTATGTTATGTTATGTGGTAACTCTTTGTTACAGGGTTGAAGGTTGGACTGTTCTTATTTCAGCCTCCAATGTGCACCCAATTCAGAGAATCGCTCCTATTATAACTGTTTCACAAAGTCTTTCTGTTAAACAATGAAACCACAATGTATTTATCAGGATTTTCATCTATCTGATAATGCAGTGTCAGTAATCTAACACAGACAATGACAGTGTGTCAGATGAAAGTTGGATTGACAGTGTTGATAGTCTGTATAGTCTACTAAGAAGTCTGCTGAAAAAATAATTACTGTAATTCTAAAAGGCTGCGTGGAGTGTTTGGATATGAGAAGTACTGTATAAACAGCTGCTGTACATATACATTTTTGAAAGTGTAAGGAAACATGTTCATCTTCACAGAGTTGAAGACATAATGTGGCATTTCTTAAAGACATTACAAGAACAAAACCACCAATTTTTCATTTGTAACGCACAGAAGTTTGACAGCAGAAGTTTCCTCCGTCTCTCTTCACTCTCTTTGCTCGTTCTTTACTCACACACTTTGGCAGGAATTACAGTGCAGACATAAGTGGAAAATGGCCTTCATAGTGTTCCTTGGGTTGGGGTAGAAGGGGTAAGGGGGAGGCTCCTCAAGATGTCTGACATGTTTCTGCAGTACCGCAGGCCACTGGCTGGCCCAGAGCACAGGCTTGTGGTGGGCTGTTTGTCTGCGTGAAGCTGGCATGGCCTCTTGTTCCCCTGCATCTGTTCCCCATTAGCAGAGCCGAGAGTATAAAGCAGTGAGCTGACAGGGGCTGGGAACACTCTAGTTCCTGCCTGGATCATGGGGCTTACTATCTGGCTGTGTGTGCTCTGCCTGCAGGCGAGCTTGCTGTCACACGCTCTCGACTGCTCAGGAGCAACTCATGGAGAGGCCTGTGTCAGTGGACAGACCGCAGACGCACAGGTAAGACGAGTGTTTTAAATGGATGTGATAGTTAGGGAAGATCAGTGGTGACAAGGGTGTTTATTATGTACAAACCAGCTATTCTGTCTATTGTACGGGTGAAATTGAAGCCTGTGAATTGGCTTCAATTTGAGTGTAAACTAGACAGTCCTCTATTCTTATATGAAGAATCAAGATTTCAACACTTTGAAGAATGCTACATTGCATTTTATGACTGTGAAAAGCTGCTATGAAGACACATTTTTACATATATGCAGTGATGTAATATGATGAAAGATGACATATTTTACTTATGTCTATGATTATTATTAATTTTACTATTGTTTTTATGTTGTCTATCTATCTAGTTACATTTTATTATTGGATAAATAGTGATAGAACATCAGACAATGAACAAAATAATGGAAATATTAGTCAAACTCTTTGACATAAACTATATTTCACTCAATATTAAGACAACACACTGTTGTGTCTTTTGACCAATATTGATTTTTGCTATGTTTGGAGTTAATTTATGGAAGAATATATGTTCAGTCTTTTCTTTTCAGTAACAAAGACACAGTGTGGTTACTGTTTACACAGTAGCATGGCCAGAGGAAGCCACAACTTTCATGGAATGTACGTTCAGTCGGACTCAGAAAGAGGCAGCTGTGACGATAATGGTGGTCAAGTGTATTTCAGGGTGAAAGGAGATGTGTCCAGCGTCTAACTTTTCCTTAACCTAGGGACCCAAGAAGACGTATAATTTGTGAAAAAGAAACAAAGTCTCATTGTAATGGTTTTTACAGCCATAATGCCACCGCACCAAAAATATACCCTCTGTGGAACAAACTTTTTCAGCTGTATTTTGTCTTTTCATGTGGCTGCCGGCTGTTATACTTTAAACTTGTGGTTAACATTTTTCTGTGGACAGTCCTCATGTTCTGTCCAAAGTAATCATCCTCATCTGGACAACAGCTTCAACAGCTGCATGAGTTGAGAGGATGATTTTTTCACTCACACATGAAAGACTGAATAGTTGGGAATTCTGGTTCATATGGGCGACTCTGTGCCACATATGTGCTTTTCTGCAGCAGTTATTTGTAATTTAATTACAGCACACTCGATTATAAGCTTCAAATGTGGCAAGAACTAACTAATACCCACAGGCTGCATCTTTTCATGGGATACATTTGGTTTAGTTTAGTCATGTTTGCTTTTTCCCACCAAGGTCACTTGTCTTTATAATTGAGCTGAAAATATTAAGAGAGTAATTTGTGGGGAGTGAGAACACATTATATACCAGCGACAGCAGGAAAGGAAATGGGCTGGATGAAGATTAAACTATATTTATATCCTAAAAATACATACAAATAAAAAAAATAATAATAAAACAAAACTCGCTTTTATGAGTTTAGAATCCGTACCATCATAATTTGTGTTTGTTTAAATGTAATTGTGACTCATTATGTGTGACTTTTTCTGGATTATGAGTGTTGATGGCAAACAGAAGTCATTTATGTTGTTCATGTACTGGAAGTCACATGCAATTCTCTGTAATGATGTATCAGTACATTGGTTACAAGATCATCTAAGCCCAAAACAGCACAAATGCTAACCCTTTTTCTTTGGCTTTTCTCAGTCGGATGATGCTAGACAGCAGAGGGCGCTCCCTGTGACTGAAGAACTGGTATGTAACACTATTTATGCTTGTACTATACTACAGTAGATTAGTAGCTTCTGTCTGAATCCTTATTTTCACAGTCAGAGGGCTCTGTGTCATAGAAACATGAAATTGGGCATAAAATGGCTGAAAAACACAGTCATTGTGCTATGAATAACTGAGGAAAATAATGTGGTTTAGAAAGAGGAGGTTTGAGTTCTTAAGAAACAGAAAATGTAATTATGTCAATCCACACTAATAGTAGACCTAGAAATTAAATTATTGATGCAAATGATGATGTGATGCAAGTGAGACAAAGCTATCATTCAGGGAAACCACAAAAGCATCACAATTGTAGCAGCGGTGAAAAAAAAAAAAAAAAAAGAAAACACATTTGCACATGAGCAGTGCATTTATCCACCCAGCTTGACTCGATGAAATGTTCAATATTCATCTATGTCTCAATTCCAACGTTCCAAATCTAACAGTTGTACCAGTGCCATTCTTAAATATTCCACAAAGTAGAAAATTCCAGTGCTGACAAGTGAAAATCATTCGTATATAGGTCAACAGCAATCACACATAGCTTTCTGAATAGCATCTCCAATGATTGCAATGCAGCTATTTTTGCAGCTAATGTAGTCGTTTTTGTTTTCCACAGAATGGAAAAAAAAGGGGAATAATGAATAGGAAGTTATTATCCAATCCTGGAACCAATTATTTTATTTCCTCAGTTGCATAACTGGGAAGGAGTAGATATAAAATTGCAGATGCAGTCGAGGCCCTGTGGCGTTGTAATAAATTGACCGCAAAGTCCTAATTGGCAAACTGAAGCTTTTTGTTTCTCGCAGTGACGTTCCATTTATTAGAAGAACCCAGTGGATCAATAACACTCCCTCATTTATGTGCGGATCAATGAAAAATGCAGGAAATAGAGGAGTCGGTGGTGATGATGATAATAATTTTGCCGTTTCCTCCTTTTAACGTTGGTGGCTGCCGATAAAACTAACTAACCAAGACTGTTGAGAGACAAAAGCAGGGCAAAACAAAACACGACAGAGGTGGATGACATAAGACAGAGACAGAGACAGACAGGTCGGGATAAGGAAGGGCAGGGCCAAACAGCACAAGAGAAGAAAACACAATCTTAGAACAGTATTCATTACCCATAAGACCTGATGGCCTTTACTACAAAAAAGGAAAAAAAAGAGTTGTTTTTTTCCTCCTGTGGTTGTGGATGTGGTTATGACTGTCTCATGTCATAGGGTTTGTTCAGACGTAAGAGACAGTTGGAGCGAAGGGGTCCCACCCACCTGAGTCACACGGGCCTGCCTGGGGCCGTCTCTGTCAAAGGCTTCCCTAACACTCTTATCCAGGTAAAACACTCTGTTAGTCACACAGGAGTCACACTGTGCAAAAGCCAAAAGTGGGGGTGGTGGGGGGAACTGTGTGAAGTAAAGTTTTAGTCACACTATGACCGTAAAAATGTTAAAAACTGTCATAAAAGAACATGTTTTTTGGGATTTGTTACCCTGTCCCTACCCGCCAAAAAACAGGAGGAGAGGTCAATTGTTGGTATTTTTGAGTTTGTTTGTTGGTCTGTCTGTGTCTGTCTGTTTGTAAGATGTTTCATGCTCATTACATTTTTGTGAATGTAGGTCAAAGGTCGCCGTCATCAAAAAACTGTTTTTGCAATGATAAGAGGTGGGGCAAATCAGGTCAATGTGTGCAAGGGGGGCGGTCCACCACTTGTTTATTTTTTTAATTTATTTTATTTTTCACTTGAAAATGGTAAATACATAAGCAAGTATAAAAAAAAAAAATGAAATGTAAGTGGTGCCTGGCACAACAAACCCCGCCCCCTTTGCAGATATTTGAACTGATTTATCCTATCTCTTACCATTGTGAAAAACACATTTATGGTGACTGTGACCTTTGACTTACATTCACCAAAATTTAATGGGATCTATTCTAGACCAACTTGCACCTTTCCTGGAAATTGCATAAAACTGGGTCCAGTCATTTTTGTGTAAAGCTGCTTACAAACAAACAGGCGGACTCAAAGGCAGAGCAAAGGCTTAATATGCTCATATAGAAGCCTCCTTTCATCAACTTAATTAGCACTTGAAATGAATCAAATGAACACAAAAAAACTTGGGCAATTTAAAAATAACACAGATGTGATAAGCAACAGTTTGGGGTTTAGGAATGTGCATGTGGATGTAAAACAGACACACTTCTGCATCTGTTTTATTGTAATAACACTTTTGTCTGTCCATGGTTTCTCAGACTGATAGGTCCAGGCGACACTTGGTCCAAGCAGCGAATAAAAAAAAGAACAAGCGTAAATCCCGCGTTGGCTCCTACTCACTCCTTCGCAACGACAAGCAATCCAACCCCCTACAGGTGAGTCACCATGGCAACCAGTGAGCACAAGAACAGCTGGGGCAATGAGGCCGGATGTGTAAGCAGAGTTATAAGGCCACCTCACTTGGTTTTATTGGATCAGATTGGAATGCCTACTGCTTTTGTTGTTTTATATATATATATATATATATATATATATATATATATATATATATATATATATATATATATATATATATATATATATATATATATATATATATATATATATATATATATATATATATACATGACCCTCCAGCACAAAACCAGTGGTTCAGTCTCACAGCAGTATATCTAGCAATAGCCTCAATACGTTATATGGGTCACAATTATCAAATTTGAAGTTTATGCATAAAATCCCGGTAAAATGTCTCCTGAGCACTTTTAATTTTGACTTTTTTGTGAAATTCCCACTGTAAGTGCTTCAAATCATGCCTTTTAGGAAGGACAACAACTGACTGACAGTAATTAAGTCTAAAACAAAGAAAAATCGGCTCAAAACATAGGTATTTCCATGACACATTTGGTACCGTTGGAAAGATCGGGATTCCCTCTAGACAACCCTTAAATAGAAATCTACGTAATTATATATTTCAACCAATGGGAGGCCTCGGAATAAAGCCTTCTCAAGTAAAGAAAATTCCTTGTTGCTAGGGCAATGTTGAAAAACAGCCTGATTGGTTGTTCATCAAAGAGCTACATGATTACTGCAATATAAAATCATACATGGGGCGGTTGTGTCTCAGTTGGAAGAGTGGGTCATTCACTGACTGAAGTGTTGGCGGTTCGCGGTTCTGGCTGTCCACATGTCAAAGTGTCCTTGAGCAAGACATTGAACCCTGAATTTGGCTGCCAGTAGGTCTGACAGCACCTTGTATGGCAGCAGCACCTAGTGTTGTATGAATATGAGGCTAATGTAAAGTGCCTTGAGCACCACGAAGGTGGAAAAGTGCTATATAAGTGCAGTCCATTTACCATTTACACAAAATGTCACTGCTGTGAAACTAACACAGGTCTATATGGGATTGTGATTTCAGGTAGTAAGAGCACGGAGACAGGTGAAGAACGAGCCTCCCAAACGGAAGTCAGACCGTTCTGGGGCTTTCTCTGTTCTGGTGAGTTATCTTGCTGGATTTATTCTCCTACATATATTTAATACACAACACTTGATGAATATGTATGTGATGTTGTTTTGTGTTCTCCAGGGAGATCCACAGAATGACGGGCAGAATGACAGACCCAAGAGGAGCATATAGAAGAAGACAACCTCTGCAATATGTTTAGCAATTAATGTGTATAGTACAAATCAGACTAGAAATCCTCTGAAACAAGGATTATTAGTGATAGCAGGACATATGGAATAATAACTATGTTGTTTATTTGATTAAAGTATGTTTTTGTGTGTGTTTACTTTTAGTGTTTCAGCTGTAAACTAGCCTCATATCATTGATACTTTTTATATAATGGTTCTAATATATAGTTGCATGACATAAATGATCCCACATTATTCTCATGCGTATATTATAGCAATAATATACTTTATTGTAGTTCAGCGTTTTGTTGTAACCTATTTAATCACAGATTCCTTAATAAGAGATGGTGGTATATTTTTGCAGAAATATTTCTTGTGTTGTTATATCAAACTCCAATAAAGGTTTAAGTAGAAAAATATGGTGTAAGTCTTTAAACTTTGAGTGCTTTATGCTTCATTGGAGCCTTTTCTATAAAATTGGATAATGGTTTTAACACTCTGGGTTCCATTAAAAAATTGTGTAAGAGTTTTGTAGCAGCTCAGTCTTTCCTCCTCTCCTTCCAGAATGACAGTAAATGCACCACAACAGGGTCTGCAGAACTATGTCATAAATTGAGTATGAGGGCATTAAAGACCACTTAGTCCAGTTACAGATGGTAAGTGTTACAGGTACAGGCGTGACTGACAAAGATAGCAGCAGGAGGAGAAAAAAAAAAAAAAAGAAAGAAAGAAAAAAATTGCAGGAACCACTTTCCTGTAAGAGTCTCGCTAATTCATTTACTTTACAGCAGCCGGCTTCACATTGCCTGTGCAAGAGAGGAAAAAGATCTAAATGTGGTGCAGGCCATCTGTTTCAGGAGTTGTCTATTTAAATATCTTGTGTCATTTTTAATTCATTTGGCCAGGAATGGAAACACAGGGACTCGACCAGATGAATTGTTGAATATTTCTCCAGCCCACTGACGTCAACATTTGCAAATGAGATCTGCGGGTAGCTCTGCCTGGTGTATTACGTCTTTAATGAGTGTAGTACGGCATATCAGACCAGTGGTTGGTGTCACAGCTTCTTTTGTGTAGGATCAATAGATAATATACCCATACTGAGACAACAAAATGATACATTACCCAAGACTGTACTCGTAGTCTAAGCCACTACCACGTCCATGTATGTATGAAGCAATCTGATGAGAAAATGAGGCTGTGTAAAAATGAAAGGCAATCTAAGTGAACAGGATGACTCATCCTCCACTCATTTACTGATCAAAGCCTGCAGCTCATGACGTAGGTATGCAGTACTCACAGCCTTATTTATGTTTACAGACAGAAACACAAAAAAATTACATCACTAAATGTGTTTTTAATAAATTTGACATTTCCCTGGAGCGTATGCCGAGTATTGTTTCAGCTGCTTCTTATTGGAGAATGTGTGTGTGTGTGTGTGTGTGTGTGTGGGGGGGGGTAAGGTCTTCAGCAGATGACCCAGTTATCAAACAAACTGGATGAGCTGGTTGTTCGCTACCGTGGTGACAAACCACTGCATGATGCCATGGTGATTTCTCAGAAACAGCAGCGCTTTGACAAATACCACGATCTTATTATTTCTATTTAGAAGCAGCATGACAGAGAGAGCCTCGGTTCACTCTCCTGTCATGATATCACATGCACACACATTGATGTGACAGCTGCCAGCAGGATATCACTGACTGACTGTACCCTTGGGCGAATGCATCATGGGAAACTCCCTCTTGATGACCTGATGGAGCAAAGCGAAGGTGTCCGAGTGCGCCTCAGAGACAAATGCATGGATTCAAGCCATCGTCTTGCATACAAACACGAACTAGAATTAGGAAAACAACCATAGAATCCTATTTTGTCTGTGATGTAAATGTTAAATTAAAGCTCAGTCTCCAATCTGAACATGCGTCACTGTGTGTGGTCAACACAAAGGGAACCCTTACAGCTTTTTTCCCCCAGTCCTTGTGGTCGTGTAATGGTGTGTGGCATTGTTTCCACTGTGCCTAATGTTCAGTCATCCCCTCAAGAACAAAGCAGATGATAATCATTGCTAACAAAATTATTTGGAAGCCTTCAATCTATATGATTGTGGTAGGAAATGGCGCCATTTCAGAATTTCCCATAAATACTCAGTCAGGTTTGTATGTACTTAGTGGCTTCCAGTCAACATCCTTTTTCAAGGACTGGAAACCACTGCATAAGTATTAGTTTCTTGTTGACAGGAGCATCTTATCCCAAAACAACATGTGATGTGGGATGAAGACAGTCACAAACAAGTTTGACATTAGAAGTGAAAGATAGTTCACTCCTGAAAATCAGCATTTCTAATTCAAAACATCAACACTAATCAAAGTTTATCAAAAATTCCCACATCAACTTTAACTCTAGTTGGTTTCTGTGTAATTGGGGTTTCTAACCAACATTTTGTGTGCCAAGTTTCACTGGTTTCATTAAATACAGCCCTTATGAAACAAAATATATTTCTCTATATACTAACTATCAATATCTTATATTGAGTTTCAATAAAAATATGGGGAAGCTTTTGTCTTCAGTGCAATATACGTTTTATATTTGTAAATATATGATCAAATCATATATTGAATAATATATGCACTACTTTTTCCATATATGGTAATATATTTTGGAATATAATGCATGATATTTTTCACTATTGCCATATTTTTCTGCTTCATAAGG
Organism: Siphamia tubifer; assembly: GCA_020466265.1. Lineage (NCBI taxonomy): Eukaryota > Metazoa > Chordata > Actinopteri > Kurtiformes > Apogonidae > Siphamia > Siphamia tubifer. Next base: position 33,764,333 of record CM035802.1, on the reverse strand, counting down.
GAAGGCATTGTGTGTTAGTTTAACTGGAGTATATTTTTTTATATTTCTTAGTGAAATTTCAGTGAGTAATTTCATATAGTACAAAGCTGCAAAACCATCACAAATGATAAATCAGAATCATCCCTTAACTTCATTTAATTGAGCCATTAAAGGAGAAAAAGTACTGCAGGAACCTGTAAACTTTTGTGATTTGTGTCAGGACCAGGTATTTGGTATTCAGTATTCTTTGCCGTTTGGACTCGTCTATTCTCTGTTCCAGTTGACCTCAAACTGTGACCATGCTTTCAGGCTGAATTTGGCTCCTTCTTTTCATCTCCTGCCACTTCCCATCAGATCAGATACAGGGCGTTGGCTGTCTTCCCTCACCTCTTGTCATTCCTCTTTGGCCTGACATCACCTCTCCAGATCGGCCTTCCTAACTCGTCCTGTCAAAACTTCATTCAGCTGTTGTCACCGCTGCTCGGCCCTGTCACATCACTTAGGCCCTAATGAAGAAAAGACAGAAAAATCCCAGACATACATGTAAGATATATATATAAAACTCCTTGGTATCAGTGAACTAACGTCAGCTCAATATATCAACCGTCTGACCTTTAAATATATATGGCAGTAGGGAGTTATTTATGAGCCAATACAGATTTCATTGAGTTTTTCTGGCTCCGTCAGACTCTTACTACAAACAAAGCCTGTGTTTGCACACCTAGAGGCAGTCTACCACCTGCGATCCCTGTATTCCTCACTGAAAACAAACTTGGAAATGTGCTATTGCTTGAAGGCAGCTTCATATCAAACTAATAGTTGAGCTATTAACTGGTATTGTGCACTTTGTAATGCATTATACACCAACTGACACATTCCCTCAAGAAATTATCAGATATGATGCAAACTCTTAAGTGCCTTACAAATGAATTAAAGGGATTATATGTGGTATCCAAATACAAACTCCCAATAGCATGAAGAAACACACTTAAATCAGCTTTATATATCCATAGACTGTATCGCTCACTGAATGATGTACAAGGATCATTACATACAGTTGTGCTCATAAGTTTACATACCCTAGGGCAGTGGTGTCAAAGTCATTTTAGCTCAAGGGCCACATTCAGCCTAATATGATCTGGAGACAGCCAGAGCACTAAAATAATTACAATTTATTTATTTGCAAAGTGTATTTTTGTATATTTCTTGTGCATTTAATTGTATTTTTTGTATATATTCGTGTATTGCATACTTTAGTGCAGGGGTGTCCAACTCATTTTAATTCAGTTCCACATTCAGCCCAATATGACCTGAAAAGGCCCAGAACCGTAAGATAACACTGAGAAGAGTAAAATTACATTATGATAATGTTTACATCTACATTTCCCTCAAAATGTGAACAACTTAACACGTCTCAAGAAAAACCAAGTGCAAATTTAACCATTTTCTGACTCAGTTTGTCATTTGCACATGTGCATAACGTACATTTCAATTACAGATACACTAAACATATAGATAGAATGTTTGTAAAATCACACTTGCTTCTCTTCAGATGTTTTATATGTTTGTAAAAGGATAGTTTAATGTAAAAATGTTCATGTAATATGACTTTTACATTAAAACCTGCAGTTATTATTTATAGGCAATCATATTTTACTGCTTGAACCCAATTGAGATCTAATTATTCTGTATGTAGAACCAAAATTAAAATACATTTTACACCGTTAATATCTTTATTGTTATTCATCCTATGGGCCAGATTGGACTTTTGGCAGGCCGGATTTGGCCCCCTGGCCTTATGTTTGACACCTGTGCCCTAGGGTCAAAAGACTTTGAATCTCTGATGAGAGATTGACAGGTTCATTTTGCTAAATTACCTACACTTTGAAATTTTTATTATTTTCTGCTTAGCTTGGGCCATGGGGATTATCCAAAACAAGGAACTACTTCATATTGAAATAAATGTTGAAATGGCAATCAATTAAAATTTGCTCTCTAATGCTTTTAACCCCCTAGAAGAATGTGATTCTTTGACTATTTTTCAAAGAATATATATGATAATACAAAAACTTTCACTTGTGGCTAGTGGTGACACAGGGTCAGGAAACTGGTGGAAGCAAATGCAAGACTCACAGACTTCGATTCAGTTTCATAATATTTATTAATGAACATATCAGTCATCAGTGAGCCATCTCCAGATCCACTGTATGTCAAGAGAAAGTAATCACTACAGAGCACAGCAACTGGGAGATAGGTCAGTGGGTCAAAGGTCAGACAGGCAGGGGTCAAACATAACCCAAAAAGGCTAAAAGGGAATCCAAAAATTATTACCAGTGTGCAGAAAGAAATCAGGCCAAGGTTCCAAGGTTGATTTAGGTTCCAGGAGGGATCAGACGAACTCGCGGTCAGGGACAAGCAAAATGAAATCTACCCAACAGACATAAACTGACAGCGAGAGAAGCCAAAAACCAGACTCCAGATAAGAAACCAGTGCCAAAACCAGGTAGAAAACATTAGACCAGAGAACAAAAGGTTTATATAGAAGGAGACACAGGTGAAACACATGAGAATAATTAAAAGGGAGGAGTCACACCAGTGACACCAAGCAAAGCAAAACAGAGTGAACATGAACCAACATGACAAAATAAAAGCCTGTATTTGGGGCTTTTTTTTTTTCTTTTTTTTCAACAATTTACTTAAATTCTTAATTGTCTTTTAAATGTTTTTATGTCCCTTACTTTAATTGTCTTTTAATGCATTTTAATAATGTTTTTTTCATTTTAACTTTCTTATATGTTTTATGTAAAACACCTGGAATTGTCCTGTACACGAAATGTGTTATACAAATAAACTGACTTGCCTTTCCTAACAATGACAGGAAAAAATAAGACAAAAACATGACACCAGAGACTGGATTCATGACAAGTGGTTTAGTGAAGCCATTAATTATCCAAAAAAATAGTTTGATTTTTTAAATCGTACTGAAAACAGAAACTGGTATGTTAGCAGAGCACTTTGGAAAAGAATGGACGTGAGTAAACTGGGTTCTTCATCAAACAAATAAAATTTTTGTCCAATAAAAATGGTTAACAAAAAGGTCTTCAAATACAATTTCCTTATTCCACAATTACACAGCAAGCAAGCATGTTCAAAAAACTATATACATCTGTGCTCGACTAAATCCCTCTGGCTCCTCCCCCTGTGGTTTCAGTTTTGAAGATGTGGCCCAGGGTCCAAATGCAGCCCGCCAATGGTTCCAATGATGAAGAGCATAATAACCTATTAAATAACTCCATATTTCTTCTTCCTTTGCTTATCAATAACTTAAAATATTTTTGTCATTGTTTTACTGTGGATCAATAACAGGTTATAATTGTTATAGAATGTGACCATTCTGAATGTCCCACACTGGCCACTGCCTGTTTCACAACTTAAATAGTTTGCTGATTACAGAAGACTTGCAGCCGCACAGTGTGGGCCAGGTGGAGATGATGGGAATTGGGGGAAAGGTCATGACACTAAATCCACCCAACAATAGCATGTGAATCATGACTTACCTCGACATTTTTATGAAGCATTTACATCCCAACAGAAAAATACTGAATTCCAGTCGTGTCCTCATCAGTGCTTGGAATCCTTCTATCCCTCTTTAGTGATTGTCAGGTAATAAATATGTCTTAGTTTGGAGTGCTTAATGCCACAAAAGATTCCAAAACCTGATGCAAAAGTCAGGTACTGGAATGAGCATAGCTGAAAAAAGCAGTATTTTGTCAATTCCATTTCTGGGTAATTCATCTGTATAGCTCTCCTTGAAGATGATGGATGCCTGCTGAGTCACTGCCAGGGGCCAATCTCTGCTCTGCTCTGTACATTAAAGCAGAAAATATTGCTGAGTTTGACCTGCTGCCCAATATATAGGTCCTGGAAAGCTGATTTATTAAGAAAGGAATACTCCCAGACAGTGTGAATCAATTTCATAGCTATAGATTAGAATAGGTTGGCAGAGAAAATTGATGATGAATTGAAAGAGCAGCAAAAACAACAACAACAATATATATATATATATATATATATATATATATATATATATATATATATATATATAATGCATCAGTTCTACAAAGACACTTCACACTTAGTAAAAAGAACCAGAAAATGGTTCAAATTTGTGTAATTTTCTTTAGACATTTCAGGTTGTTCCTATTTGTTCAGGTTATTCACATTTTATTGTTACAGAATAGTTTGTAAATGTAAATATTTTCATCATTTAATATTATTTTTTGCAGTAAAACAATGGCAAAAAATTTTAAGTTGGCATTATAGGTAAAGAAAAAACTGAGAAGAAATGATGGAGTCATTTAATAGGTTATTATGTTCTTCATCCCATGGGCCACATTGGAATTGTTGGTGGCCACATTTGCCCCCCCGGCCGCATGTTTCAGACCTCTGATCTAGAATCTAGATCTAGAATGAAGCACAAAGATAAAAGGTTGCAAGGTTTGGTCAGGTTAAATCTAAGCCAAATGTGCTGGAAGGTGAATATTCTGTCTCACTTTCCTTTGTCTTTGGTTTGACGCAAAGGTCACTGTGTGCTGTGAAGTGGACAGGGTTGTCAGCAGAGAGAAGAGCTCAGAGAGCAGCAGTCACAAAGGCAGGGGAGGAATTCCAATCAGCCGGAGGCATTTAAGATGGAGTCAAAGTCGAAAACTTCTTACAAAGCCTATGAAAGACAACCACGTGTCCCTTAGTCCTGAATCACCAGTGGGTAGAGAGGTGCAAGGCGGCCTGGGGTTGGGAGGTACGGCATGTTGGCTGATAATAGCAGGCCTCCAGCCACCACCTCGCTCTGTGACTCTGAAGCCATTTGTGGAAATTACAAAGGTCATAAACTGGCACAATTATGTACTGCAGATTAAAACGCGGGTGATGGAGGACATTCCATTGCATTGTTATATTCCTGAAGGGCAGCGGAGTGATTGTAGTAGCATTACATATTAGGTTATTGCCTCTTAAAGCAAGATTAAACATTTCCTTACAAAGACATCATTCACCTCATTCCAATTCCCCTTGTCTTCTGCGTGTACGTGCATTCCACGTTCTCTTTTTTCTTTACTGTATTTATCTTGTTATTTCACCGTGCATCACTCTACTCTTTGTGTCGGTCGGTCAGTTGGTAGGTACGTAGATGCACAATAACACAATTATGTATATATACATATATTTGCACACATCCAGACAAACATTGATATCTTTGGCATAATGTCGATGCTCTTAATTTTAAACATTAATGGTAATTTCAGGTCATTTTTTTTTATATTTTAAATATAACTACTATAAAACCTCTTTTATCTCTGCTTAATTTTCTTTTTTCCCCTCTGTCTTATGCAGTGTTAATATATTACCTGCTGAGCTTATTGTAACTATATCTAAGCATGTAATATTGTAATGTTAATTGGTCTGAGTCCCTTTATTTCCCCATTTACGGAGCCATGCATTAGAATCTTGCTGGCCCCAGGTCTGTCAAAATTATTCCACATTTGCTGTAAAAGAATTATTAAATTCCTGTCATTATTATCATTACTGTTGTATGTTACCGTAATAGGCTTTGTATATTCATTTAGTACAACTTTGCCTTATATTATTTTATTCACATAGCCCTAAAGGCAAACAGAAATGCATTTTTTTTATTCAAGTGTTCCCACATTTGATGACAATAAATGACTTTGGTTCTTAGGCATATAAATTAACTATTGTGAAATCGGCATACAGTGAATAGAGGAATTTATCAAAATTACTCAGAAGTATAAACTATAATATAATTACCATGACAGGTCTAAATGGACCATGAAGAGATGTCCACAAACTGATAAAATGATCCACCATTCAGGACCTTGAGCAAAGAAAAGAAAAACCTGCTTCCACTGCAGACTCACATGCAGAAGTCCTTTCAGTAGAACAAACACAGAATGACTGCAGATTACCAGGAGAGATTAAGTCTTGCAAGGTTGTACAGAGTGCTGATAAGAATCTCCTGCCATTCCATTGCTTTCGTATCTCTTGGTCTGCAACTGCCTCCATGTCTGTATCACATCCCTATCTTTCTGTTATCTGTCAAACGATTTGCACAGTGAGTATGTCAAAAATAAATGTCAGTGTACATCATTGATGCTCTAATGTATGATAAGAAATACCAAACATTCTGCAACAAGACATATTTATAAAAAAAAAGAGTCACAAAAAGAGTAAATGACTGAATGATGCAGTCTGCAGGGAAGGACAAAAAGAAAAGAAAAAAAGAATAACTTTCACAACTGTTCTAGTTTAGAACTTTGCTTAAGTTCAGCCTATGAGCTTTACTAGGTGTCAGAAGGACAATGACATATTAATATTTTATGCGAACATGAATCCTTTCCTTGAACATTATGGACAGAGAGCGAAGGTCTCCTGGCCAGGGAGTCAGGTCTGACGTTGGGTTTTGAAGTCATAAATGGATGTTTCAAACCTGCAGAGCGGGTGAGGCGTTAGAGGTCCTGAGAGGACAATAAATCATTTGGTCACACATACTGCAGCTATGACAGGGCCTCTCTGGATCAAAGAGCTCTCTCAGCATCTCTGTAACCTTCTACAGTAAAAGCATGAAGTGCAACAAGAGGGAGAAAATAGCTTCCTTCTGAGATGCTATTGCGTTATCAAATCGACACAAAGATATATGCACTGCCTACATAAAAGTACCTCTGGTTCTTGAATTTAGTGGCAATCACCAAAGAAATCCCATCACCTAGTGAAATTTAAAAAAAAAGCATAATATATATTGTATGTGCACTATGTGGCAAGTATTCTGATAAAATGCTCATTTTCACTCAGATACCAAGTACTTCAGGCAACATTGCTGTGATTCTCAAAAGGAAAGAAGTATCTTTAAGGGCAGCAATGGCACTGGTACTTCAATGGTTTCTGTTTGTGTGCATCTCAGCAGTTTTTTCCTCCTCCCTGCTGTTACCAGACCCTGTCCTCTGAGGCTGCAGTTACCTGATGTTCACTCTGTGATGTTTGAAACAAAGCCGGTTAGAGATCGCCCTCTTGTGTTTTATTTATGTATCATGCAACAACAATGACAAATATGTGCACTTCTGATACGTTGACTGAAATTTACAAATCTAAAACAAACACTTGTGCCTTGAGAAAGTTTTCTTCACATTTCAGCCGTTTCTGATGGCTTTGAACATGTGAATAGGATTTAAACCAGTCCAATTTAAACAATTAACTACTAATTGTATTGCATTTGCTTTGTCTGCACCACAATGTGAGGCGAATGTCCTGGTAGGATCGTGTGTTTATTTAATTTTTTCTTCACCTGCTTTCAAACAGTTGGGGGCAACACAGCTGGGAGGGGTCTCAGATGACTGACGGCCCACCTGACTTAAAACCTTGTCCCTCTCCAGAGTCATACGCATATTCTGCTTCAGGACTGTTTGGTATTTTTCATTAATCCGCTTCACTGCAGGTTCGGAGTTATCACACTGGACCTTCATCTTTTTCATGTCCTCGATTAACCTGTTGTTCTCCTGTACAACACGTTTGTGCTGTAGCCGGTGGAAATCTCTGGTTTTCTGGACTCTAGCCAGTGTCTGAGCTGCAGCAGAGGATGCCCGTCTGTACTCCTCTCTCTCCCGCTGTGCGTTTTTCAGGTCACTCTCCAAAAGCAGGTTTTCTATATACACCTCAGGTATCAGCTCGACCCGCCCAGAATCCAGCTGTCCTCTTTGAACCATCTCATTCCACTCCGTCTGAAAGCAGTCCAGGGTGTTTGTCATACCCTTCTGGAGCAGAAAGTTGCGTAAAAACTGGTCCACAGTTTCAGGTCGGCGGCCTGTGTTAAAGGCTGCGGACGTAGCAGCATTAGCTTGTGCCCTGTCCTGAATAGCTTTGACTGTTGCCTCCAGGTCCTCCTCTCCTTCTGTCAGACTCCATTCATCATCAACGGGAACTTCCTCATACTTATAGCCGTCGTCATTATCGGCTGAAACACTTTGGTCTTCTCCTTGTGTATTAAGTTTCGCGGAGCACATAGTTCACTTTGACCATCTACTTAGTACCAGTGAAGTTTGTGGTTACCATGGACACAACAATGACTCGTCCAAGTCATCGCGATATTTCACGAGTTCTCGTTTGTCCGTTCTGCCTGTCAAACAAACATGGCGGACTACAAAGAGGCGCCCTTGGCCACTCGGCCGCGAACACTAGATCCAAATGAGTATTTCAAATTATCACAAGAAAAACGACGCAGCGAAGAAGAAAGGGCAGCATTACGAGCAAATCTGAAGCGACAGTACCTGACGAAGCTGAACAATCCGCACAGGAAGGAGCTCATTGTAAGTAGCTATATGCTAACTAGCAGTTTTACCCTTGACACAGCTCAGGCGTCTGGTTGAGATGCTAATGCTAGCATATTGGACGCAGACTCCCATTTATTATTGTCTGTTTGTTATATGCTTTTTGTGTTAACACGCAGAACTGGGCAGTATGAAAGTGTGCTAATCGGTTTTATTTTTCGCAAATGATACATCAGTAACAGTTTGCTAAATTGAACAGTTGGGCCCTGCGTGTTGACAAAATAGACCCAATGTGTGAAGTAGCCACTGTATATATTTTATCAGATAAAAAGCTTTGTTGCCCTGTTTATTTAGGTGAACCTAATTTATTATAAATATGAGAGACCCTTGACTGTTTAAGCGAGGACAGATGATGTTTATTTTAATAACACTGTAAAATTCGTGCATATTATCGCCACACGTTTTTTTTTAAACATATTATAGTGTGTATATTTGCTGAATACCTTTAAATAATCTTACCCAGTTCTAACATGTCAATGTAACTTTCTGTGAGAACTTCATCCAATTATAAGAATCTGAACACATCCGGATACATACACGTGAAAGTCAATATTATTGCCATTACTTATTTACATTAACTGTATATGTAACACCAACATACATTGCTATTATCAAGATTTCACATGTGCATATTTTGTTATTCCAGGAAGACCCTGCCTTGACACGCTGGGTTTATGCACGCGCCAACCCTTACCCTAACTTCAAGCCTACATTAAAGACATCTTTTATTGGTCTTATGTTTGGAGTTGTGCCACTCTTTACTCTCTACTTCATCTTCAAGACAGACAGGGTATGTGACAAAATGCTCTATACTCTCATATCCTTCTTATGTCAAATGCTTCATTCGCATCTTTAGAAGTGACCTGAAGTAAGAAACCTGTTGTTTTAGGTTAAATAACTATACTAACCCCTCAAGCACAAGACCAACAGAAATGGCTGCAAATTAAGTCTTATATTATCTTAAATCTCAGTGTTCCCTTGTACTGCTTCTGTCAGAGCTGTATTTATTTCTGTTCTCTTGTCTGTTTTGGTACTGCAATTTATATTGTTGGTTGTTTCGTCATATAAAGTGAGTGAACAATACAGCATATGGGGTCACTTTGTCATTATATAGGGCTAATAGCAGTTATAAGATGATCACTTTTGCAACATTTTTCCCCAAAATAATGCCACATTATAATAATGTTGAGAAATAAGTGCAATAGACACCTGAGACCATTTAGTCAAGCTTTGTTATTTATTATTCTCATGTAGGTGCACTGATTTATTTTTTATTTTTATGCTAAGACTTCAGTTCACATTAGAAATAAATACTTCATCCAGAATGGTACATACTTTCATTTTCTTCCCTATTGTCATGGAGATTCACCCTCTAAGTCCTCTCCAATAGAAGTTCCATATAAAATTTGTTGCAATTGTCACACTGCTGGGCTATCATGTTTGCCTCGCTCTCTGCTGTGAGTGGAAAAAAACTGCTTTGAAATCATAAAACACTCTTTTATAAAACATGCGGTTTAGGAAATGTCCTGAAGGTGAGGAGGATGATATGACTTTGTTGCTATGGAAACTGTACTCACTCAAATTGTGTTTGTCATCTGTCTTACAGGATAGGAGGGAGGCGAAGATTAGGGCTGGAAACGATGAACGCAAGTTCAATCTGTCATATTGAGCTCTGATGTATAAAGATCGTCCTGTACGTTCGAATAATTCCCATTCATGTAATTATTATAAACTGAATAAAGTTATATTGTCACCAAGAGTGTCGTAGCTTTGTGTAAATTTGAATTGTGATGAATTCCTTTTTTATATGGGATTTTCAAATGCCATGAAAATACTATAAATTCCCAATATATAATTTTCTTTAACTCCAAAATGATGTGCTGCAAAGAGGAGTCATTTCAATACCAGCATTTACATGTATGTTAACATCAAATCTTCATTTGACAAGATAAAAAAATTCTGAGTATCCATTGTTTACTTTTATTTTAAACCTGCAGATACAGAATCAAATCGCCAAGGCATTTCCAAGTATCTTAAGTCCAAAAAGTATGTATATGTATGTGTGTGTATACATATACATATAAACGTAAATTATCTTTTCTGTAACTTGTTAGTGTTATCTTTACCTTACCCTGTATAATATAAAGAGATGAAATGACACAAGAAGTCCAAACATAATGAACTGTATGTTTCTCCTTAGTTATTTAATAATGTGAATATATGGTTTTTATCTTTATATGTGGTCAGGCCTTTTTATTTATTTATTTCTTATTGGGTTTCCAGTTGGGGTTAAATTGCTTGCGTAGAGGTTCCCAACACTTGTAGTAGTTCTTGTCAAGCTTCTGACAAGTTTCCAGACCCCATTTTGTCACTGCCATATGAAAGCATGACTCAAACATGAAAGCCTGAAAGAAACAAAATGTGATTCAATCATTTTAGATATATTTTTAACTTTTATACAGATAGATATGTATGTGTTTTTACCATGGTTCCCTCGGCCACTCTCTCAGGTTTGAGCTCAGCGGTGCTGTTCTTCTCAAAGCACTGAGCATCAGGACCATGTGGGGTCATTATGCTGTGGAGGGTGGCCCCTCCTGGCAGGAAACCTTCCTTTTTGCCCTCATAATGACCTTCGATGAGACCCATGAATTCACTCATGCAGTTACCTAAAGTCACAAGCAGGAGGAGCTATTACACAGCTGAAACAAACTGAAGCATGTAACACTGCCTTCCACTGGAGGGTTTGTGGTTAAAACAGACAAAAAGGTGAATTGTTATGGCCAACTCTTAACTATTGTTAGATGTGTGCTTACATGCTGGTGTGAGTCAAGTCACATGTCCATAAAAACTTAAAAGTGCTTTAAATTATCCATATTTTCCCCTCTGAAAGCACCCAAGCTAAAGAAGGGGGAAAGCATATTTGCTCTTACGGTGATAGTATGGAGGACGGAAGGTTTGCTCGCTCACACTCCATCGTGGAGGGAAGATGACAAAGTCAACGATGGCCACACCAGGTGTGCTAGACTTGGCGGTCAGCACAGTAAAGATTGAGGGATCCTACAGGTACATTAACAGGAGTGTGGGTCAGTGATATTGAAGAAGAAATATGATGTGCATGAAATATTTATACAGTACAGAGTTTGAGCATTCAATTCTGAAGCACAGACTCTCACCAGATGGTCAAAGGACACAGAGTTGACAACTGTGTAGGTCTTCAGGTTGTATTTATAAGGTGTGTAGTTTCCATGCCAGGCTACCACATTAAATGGAGAGAAATCCTATGAGCGGAGCACAGAACAAAACAAATAAGTCTATCCAAAGCGTAAACACAAATGATTTTAAATTGAGTTTTTCACAGGAAAAAAGGAACAATGAATAATGTCTTTGTAATCTTAAATTCCCAGAGAGAGTACTTCTTGACATAAAGAGGGAAAAAAATGGTCATAATGAAAAAGGCTGATTGTGAAAGAGGGTGTGCTTCTTTCATTCTGTCTTCTCTTTCATCCCCCCTGTTCTTTGTGATACAAGGCTCCAGGTATTATGATGTAATTGGCTTCCCAATCAAACTTTCCCAAACTTTGAGCATTTTGATGCTCACAGTAGCACAGTTATGGGGGGGAGGGAGCAGCAGTAACAGTGGGTGCAGAGATATTTCTTTATCTTGATTGTTAAAACCACAGCAATTTTATATAGTTTCTCTGTTCTGATAATGTCACTGCGAAAAAGACATTCAACAGCAGCTCTAAAATCAATATAGTTCATTATAACTCAAGCTGCCTTCTGAGTGACCTCCATGTTCTTTACACACACAAACACACACCACCACACCTTTACACACTGTACAGCGAGAGAGAGAGAGAGAAAAAAAACACTTAAATCACAGCAAAACCTATTTATATTAACACATATGCATAAGTATAGTCGCACATATTACATAAGTACAAACCCGAGATACACTTGCACACATGAGATCTCCATTAGTTGCAATCCAAAAAAAAGTCTGTTGAATATGGAGCAAGTAATCTTTTGGACATTCATCTATAGTAAGTACACTATTTGATTAGAAATGAAGAAAAAAAAAAAAGAAGAGAGGAAGCACTTGCACACACATGCACACACAAAAACACAAACATATTGGCCCAGTCAAGCAAATAATAAGTTAATTTGAGCAATTTCAGCACTCTGCGGGTGAACAGAACAGCAGGATCAGGCAGGAGAAGCAGCATCTTCCCTGAAATGAGGCCCACACCCCCCCACCTTACTTTCTTCCATATTACCCCAGTCACCTCACCCTTCATGCTTGAAGAAGGGAAAACCGTGGAGAAAGAGTGTCAGGTACAGCTCCTCGTCTCTGTTTTTGACCCCAAGAACATAACAGGTAGCAGATACTCAGAAGGAAAAAAAAAAAAGAAAGAAAGAAAACATGTTTGTTTTGCTACATAAAACACTATCTTACCCTTTTGTGCTTCCTAAGATTAATAAGAACAGTGTGGACTGACATGGTTTCCACAGTTACAACCTCTCAGCTCCCTCTCTTGACAAACCTTTCCTCCCGCCTCCTCCCTGTCTCAGTAAAAACCTCCTGTCAGACATTATGTGTCGATCCAATTATGCACCCAACAGGACATTTCAGGAAGGGGAGGATCATATCCCCATTGAAATATGCTGAAATTAATGCTGAACCTGGCAAAGGGTTTTTCCTACAATGCAAAGCGTCACAGGTACACTGTCTGTAACTCCAGAGAGCTTTAACTAATTATGAGTGATTAAAGCTCATGAGGGAGTTGAAGCGGAAACACGCTGAATGGGTAACAGCTAACACTTTGATATTAAATCATCAGGGAGGGCAATTCAGTCCGTAGGAGCACCTAATGGATCACATGATCCATGTGATCACTTAGACAGTTTCATGTTAGTCATTGTCATTACAGTCTGATGGTGTTTAGTGAAGCAAAAATAAACCTTAACAGGGTAATAGTCCAAGTGTGTCATAAAGATGCTACTGTGTCTTACAGTGTGTGTATGTGTGTTTGTATTCCTATCTTTCTAGGGACATTGATATGGGGACCTTTGACAATATGGGGACAAAAATTCAGATCCCCATAAGGGTTAAATATAAATGTAGGTCCCCTCGAGTGAAATATAAATTATGTGGCCCTATAAGTACATTCATTTGTTTTTCTCCAGAAGTCCCCATAAAGCATGAGGGAAACAGGTGCAAAGCAAAACATGTATTTTTCAAAGATTTGAAGATGTGTTTACTTTTTGTGTTTTTTTATTATTATTTTTTTATTTATTCATTCATTAAAAAAAAATATATTATTATTACTTTTAATTGTATTTTATAAATAGCCACTTGATTACAAACTTGGTCCTTATGAGACATGGAAACGAGAATGCGTGTGTGTGTGTGCTTGTGCTTGTAGTCCTATCTTTATGGGGACATTTATCTGTTCCCACAGTCACGCCATGGGGACCAAAATTCAGGTCCTCATGAGGGTTAAATACAGATAAAGGTCCCCACTAGTAAAATAGAAATGATGTGGCCCTATAAATACATGAACTAGTTTTTTTCCCAAAAGTCCCCATAAACCCCATAAAGCATGGGAGAAACAGATGCAAAGTGAAATAGTTATTTTTCGAAGGTTTGAAGATATGTTTACTTTAAAAAAAAGGACAAAAGAAAAAAACTATTCATATTTAAGTATTTTTAAAAATATATATTTTATTCATCTATTTATTAATCGTTTAATTATTATTTCTATTTATTTGTGTTATTTTTTTGTTTTTTGTTTTATTTATTCGTTCATCTTTATTTATTTTTTATAATTTAATTTAATGTTCTAATTTTAATTATTATTTTTTACTTCATTTTATTTCATTAAAAAAAAAAAGTTATTACACTCACTACCCAAATGACTACTTGATAACAACATTGATGCTCTATGACACATGGAAACCAAAATGTGCGTGTGTGTGTGTGAGTGTGTGAGTGTTCATCGGTGGAAGCAAACTGGAGTGTTTTCAAATCGGGGAACAAAAAAATTTAAAAAAACACCTGTTGGCAAGCAAAGAGTTTTCCTTGGTACTTGTTGATAACGCTGTATCCTGTAGCCACTTGGCGATCCTCATACCATGCAACTGGACACAGGAAATCCCTTGGGTTTGCCAAACCATTAGCACCTGCAACATAAATACACTCATTTGCCACAAATGTATAGATAAAAAAAAAAAATCTATGGCTGTGTCCAGAATCACTCCCAAACCTCTATATAGTATATGGACCACGCCATATTGTAGGAGTGTTCGAATCTTTACTGAACTATTTATAGTACACTCAATGTATTCCACAATCCACCGTGAAATGTAGTGGACATTAATGGTCACTAACCAAAGCACTATATCCCATCATGCATTGCACGAGTCAAAAAATGATTAAAAGAAACACGGACAGATTGAGATTGGACGTCATACGGGCAGAGCTACAGCTGTTCAGTAAACATTAAGTCTGTCTGTTGGATGACAGGTGCAAGACAAGAGTTGGTTCACACTTAATAACAGTAAAACAGTCGTGAGCCAATTGGATTTTTTAATTTTATTGCACTGACAGTAAAAAAAAAAGAAAAAAGAAAAAGTATTTTAATTTTGTGAGAGATGACACTGTTACATTTTAATTGTTCGATGGTGATAATATGAATAAACAGTGCTGTAGTAGTGTCCTGAAAAGTTTTTAATTGAGTTCACTATGTAGCACACTACATTTATTTCCCTATGTAGGAAGTAGGGGGTAGGGAGTGAGTGATGTCGGACACAGCCATATATCATCTGAGGAAAAAAAAAATAAATTAAAGACCACCTAGAGACAGATTCAGTAAATTAATAATTCCATTTAACTTAATTAGATGACTCTTTTTTTTTTTTTTTTTTACTTCACCTCCTGAAGGGTAGGTAAGAGGTTTGGTCTTTGGTTTGGTTAATTTGTTTGATTGTTTACCCTCTATGGGACTTATTAAGGAAATTCTTAAAAAAAATTTTTTTAGGACTTTTGATTTTAAGTAAACTTGCTATGCTCACTTTACAAAACTGACCTTTGACCTTTATTTTGTGGTGCCATCATTACCTCCACCAAGGAGGATATGTTTTTGTCAGAGCTTGTCTGTCTGTCTGATATTTAGCAAGATAACTCAAAAAGTTATGGACAGATCTTAATGAAAATTTCATGACATGTAGGGAGTGACACTGAAATGTATTCTCCATTTACCAAAATTGTTACATTTCAAAGTGATCCAGAATCCAGGATCTCTTCCGGATCATCATCAAAATCTAATCATTTGTTCCTTATGACAGGGCCAGTTCTGGTCAATATGGTCCTCAAGGCGAATACCCCTCTTTCTTTTTTGTGGACTTCGATATTAGCATCTGTCAAAATTATGTGATTAAAAAGTCAAAATTATGAGATAAAAGTCCAAATTATGCGAAAAAAAGTCCAAATTATGTGACAAAAAGTCCAAATTATGTGACAAAAAGTCCAAATTATGTGATAAAAAGCCAAATTATCCAATAAAAAGTCTAAATTATGTGATAAAAGTCAAAATCCCAGTCCCAGTCACTCAGCACAACCAGAATTCATCCATATATAAGTCGTGCTGTGACAAAATTAAAGTCTTTTCAATGTGCCTTATAGTCCAGAAAATACAGTATCTTAAGATTCTAATTCTGTGGGACTTGACGCCCCCAAGACATCTGGTGCCTTAGGCGACCATCTCGTCTGCCTATGCCTAACGCCCGCCCTGCCTTGTGACACCCCCAACACGCCATGAAATTTTCATCAAGATCCATCCTTAACTTTTTGAGTCATCTTGCTAACTAACAGACAGACAAACAGACATAACCTCCTTGGCGGACCTCTCTTCATTCGGGGGGGGGGTCTGCCTTGGCGGAGGTTTGTGCTCTCAGACTGTTCTTCTATTTTATAAATGACTTTGTCCCATTAAGCTAAAATGAATTTGACACCCCTGCACTAAAAAGATCTATAGAATCAATATATGGATTAATGTAAAATACATTATAATACAAAATACAGTGTTTTTTCAGTGTCTGTATTTTATCTTTCCATTCAACATTTTAGAACGCCAATACCTGTTACAATGCCAATGAAACGTTTTCTACAATGCCAAGTTGTTTTTTCAATGCCACAAGTTAATGACAGCGAAATGGCCGCATAACCCCCCCCCCCCCCACTATGCATTAAAAACAGCGTACAACACACACCTATGGGTCCCCGGTCAGGGAGTTCAAAATGTGCTCCATACACTTCCAGTATATACCCCCTGGTTTCTCCAAACACATCCACACTAAAGCGCATCCCATGCTGGAAGAAAAAACAAAACACAATTTCAGTGATAGTGAAATAAAATATAGGTTGTTGTGTATGAAATATGGGATATATCGATCCTGAGTGGACTTTCTGAGCTCAAGAAATCATGTGTTTGGGGAAAACGCACATGTGCTGAAATGGCTGCACTCGTTTAATGGTCTGGCTTTCTGGAGCTATAACCGCTTTCCCTGGTCATTTATTCCCAAGGTCAGGTTGAAAAAGTGCTAAAAGATGTCTTTGTAAATATGGTAAGTGGCGTTACTGGTAGATGCTGTGGTTTATTTGTGCAAAGAAACAGTGCAGATGGAAAACATAGACCTCACCTGGATGACACAGATCTCGTTCGGCTCGACCATCATCTTCCCGAACTCTGTGGTAATCAAAATCTTACCCTGCTGGGGGACTAGGAAAAGAGACAAACCGGAAACAAGAGGCAGAGAGGAGAAAGATTCAGACATGATGTATTATTGTTGTGGTGATAGGTGAAAGTTGCTGTGAAAATATCAACAGCCCTTTTCCTCACCAATCAGAAAGTCTCCGTCGGAGTTGTTGAAACACCTGAAAACAAGAAAAATGGAAAAGCTCAGAAATGACAAAGTGCAATCAAGGATTTTATAGCTGGATGATACATGAAAACAAAACAACATCTATTTGTTACACATTACAATGGAGTACATTTGCACACAAATACATATGTACCTGTCAACCATGGAGGTGTTACAGGTGTACACATGAATCCCAACACCGGTGCGGGTTTTGGGGTCTCCAGTCCCACAGACAGTATGTAGACCCTGCAAGATGAAGAAAACTGTGAAATGAGGCACTATTAACTCCCCCTCATCACAACATATGTTAGTGCAACCACAATGTTAAGATGTAAATACTTTTACATTTATTTTCTATATATTTACATCATTTTTATCTTTATATGTAATTTTTCCACTATTGTGGTTTTTCTTCCTGTCTCTTTCTCTGCACTTGGTTGTTATATCTTAATGCTGTGGAAATTTCCCCATGGTGGGATAAACAAACTGTAATCTAATCTAATCCAATCTAATCTAAACAAGTAGAGCCAGGCACAAAAATAGGTCGTTGCTGTGAAACGTTCCCATGGTGGGATAAACACATCTCAATGGAATCTAATATAATGTGATATAATCTGATCTAATCTAATATAATATAATCAAATTTCTTCTAATCTAAAATAGCCTAATCTAATCTAATAGTACCATGCACAAAAATATATGATGTTGCTTTGAAATTTCCCCATGGTGGGATAAACAAATTTCAATCTAATCTAATCTAATCTAATCTCAACAAGTAGTGCTAGACACACACCGAAACCCCCCCCCCACATCTTGTATGTATTGTCGCTCATTTTTAGCATCGATCCAGCCGATGTCATCGTGCCTATGCATGTGTTGATATCAGTTGCTTCTACATATGAACCAAGTTTGTAGTAAAATAAAACAAATGGCTGGGGTGGGGGGGTGGTTGTACTTTGACTTGCTTTTCCCAAAATGTATTCACATCTACTTTGGATCATCAGCACTTTATAAACTCACTTTGGTATGAATTCAACCAAGCATTTTGCTGCTACAGTGTTAAAGGTATAGTTCACTATTTTTCACATGAACTTGTTTGGGTTCACCGTCTTTACTCTGGTGCACCCACAGTGTCCTGTGAGCTGAGTTCTGGTCCAGTTTTGGCAAAAGCGAAAGTAGTTCTGACAGGTATCAAGGGATTAACAAAATACAACGCGTTTCTTCTCAAAACAGTATGTCTTCAAATAAGTGATTTATTTGTATAACAATAGCGATGCAAATGCACCTGTATGTAGCAGCGTCAAACACTGCCGAACAACTAATGAAAGTAGTGACAACGCTCATTTATCGCTATTGACAGAAAGTAGCTCCAAGTAATTACAAGGTGTGAGTTTTTGTTCTGTGACGGTTTTGTTATGCAAGTGAATCACTCATTCGAACACATACTGTTTTGAGAAGAAACATGCTGTATTTTCGTGACCCCAGGAAACCTGCCGGGACTACTTTCACTTTAACCAAAACCGGACCAGAACTCTACTCATAGGACACTGTCAGGGGTATGTCACTGTGGGTGCACCAAAGGAAAAACACTGAACCCTTATAAATTCATGTGAGAAAATAGTGAACATCAAAGAAAAAGAAAGAGAATAATACCCCTCCCCTCCCCTCTGGTGGGGTAATAAGTTACTGAAGAGTCATACTTACAGACACAAAGTCCACTTTCTTTTCTGTTGATTTAGGGATGGTGAATGGCATCCATCGCAGCTGTGAAACAAATGTCAGAGTGAGTTTGATGTATTTTTCCAGTGTAGCTCATCATCAGTGATCACAGAGTCTTGCTATACCTGGTTAGGATTAGGCTCCACCTCATTCCAGTTGTCTGTTAGGTCCCCACAAGGCTCTGGTGTAAAGGGCTTATGTTTAGCAGATGGAAGAATACGGTACAACCAACTGGAGAGGAAACAAAGATAGGTTTTTAGCGTTGATGATTATCTCTTAGACGCATTTGCTCGTGTATGTTTCTGAGACCTCCTCTTATTGGTTGAACGTGGGCAGGTGAAGGCGGAGCCAGAGAGCTGCTCAGCATAGAGGCCATAGGGACACACCTGAGGGGTATTCTGTAGTGACAGAGAACAATATTAAACCATTTATCCTATTACTTTACATATGTTACAGACATGCAGTTTATTTAACCCATAAAGACCCAGTGTTACTTATGTGGCACTACCGAAATGTTTTTTTTTCCTCTATATTCGACTATTTATTATGAGACTACCCTCTGTATTTTGTATTTTGTGCTTTTTTTTGTCAACAAAAGGTATTTTCCTCCATTGGATTTATTGATCATGTCGATATTTTAAAAAAACTTGGACAACTGTCAATTTGTGATTTTCATTTTGCAATATACATTATGTGAGATATTATAACTTTGGGAAAAGATGTGCTATATTTAACCCTTTATTTTGTGCAATACTTCATATTTGACCCTACAGTGTCGTAGCACAATATTAGGGGTATGTGCAATATCTAAACCAACAGTTTCACAGTCTTATACTTTTCATATACTACAAGTGTACATATTATCTTCATATACTTAGATCTAACTATTAGTTTGTTTATAATGTAATTTTCACTCACAATATTTTAATTTCTCCTCCTACAGTGTGTACATCCCACTGGACTTTTAAACCTCTACTTTATATTTATATTATAATTTACTGGCATAGACTTTGACATTGGATTTTTTAAAATTTCTATTTTGATTACCTAATTTTATTTTTTTATCTTATACCGCTAAAGCACCTTGGAACAGCAACTCAAATCTTGTTGTGTATGTTGTATACAATGACAATAAAGGTGATTTCGATTCTGAAACTCAAATTAAAGTTGAGGGTTATTGTATCAAAAACAGAGAAAACTGATGGAAAAGTTACTTTTTCCAGCAAAATATCTCATTAACTGAACATTAACCTAGTGTTTCCATTCACTATCATTCATCCAACTCAATGAGTTTTATTGGTCAATCAGTGTTGTAGAAGATGACGGTGTTTCCATGGTAACTACGGAGCCTCTGAACATGCAATGCAAACTGCATTTTACACCAGTTATTTACATGGAAGGATATGATTAGTGGATTAATGGGTATTAAACATATTAGGTCAGTAGATGGTTTTGGTTGTTGTTGCCAGTTTGAGTCTTTATAGGTTAAACATAAGTGCAGAAAATTGAAAAATACATATACCTGTCCCTCAGGTAAGGAGCCAGGGCAGCGAGGATCTTCAGATGACAGCTCATTTCCAAAGCCGCTCATGTACTGCAGGAGAAAGAGACAGACAGACAGATATATTAAGCTAAAATGAAAAATAAAAAAAAATGCATGTAAACACCACGCGGCTTCATTGTAATGCATGATAAATGTGTTCATGCTGGTTATAATTAAATTTGAAGGCTTGTCATTAAGGCTTGTCTTTTTGTTAATTGTTGTCACATTGATTCATATTAGATCTATGATAAAACAAACTGCAGTCGTGCCAAATTTCCCCCCTTGCAGTGATCTATTACTTGGTGTTATTGCAGAAACAGACTAATTATACTTCCTCCAAAGTACTTTTGGATCGATATTTATTCTAATTAATACTCCACACTGCCATTTATTTCCAACACCCAACATATTTTCTGTAATGCAAAAGTGGAAACCGCAACGATCTGAACAAATCTCGCTGAGTCATTGTGAGTCTGCAAATAAGACACAGACAGACTGGGAATGACTTCCATATGCGCGCGTTCTTGTTCGAGCGCGTTCTCGTGCGCAAAACATTTCGGAGTCTGTTGTTTTGACGTTATACTACTAGCGTGGGGGTATTTTATATTTTATACCAAGCAGAGTCTTAAAACATTTCGCGCTCACTCTTTTGACATTAAATGAGTCCCATCTAATAACATAATATTATAATCCGAGTAAAATACATTTTCCAAAGAACTTAAAAGTATGCGTAATTATTCTGGAGTGTTTGGAGAGGCCAATTAAATGTTTTATAAAACTTACAAATGAGCATAAAAGAAGAATTGGGACTGCTTGACCATGTAGTTAAATCTCATTTTCGTCATAGTAAAATAGTTATTTGAAGCATTTGTACTTGGTTACAGTCATATAGGCTGTTAATTCAACATCTGGGCAGCTGCTGAATGCTGCTTTCTGATTGGTCAGACGCAGCACTGCCCTCTTCTGACATTAAATGAGTCCTACTTGACTGTATAATATAATCGGAGTAAAATTTAAAAAAAATCACAAAGAACTGAAAACTATGCGTAATTCTTCTGGAGTGATTGGAAAGCTGAATTAAATGTTTATAAAACTTACAAATGAGAATAAAATAGGAACTGGACTGCATGACTATGGAGTTAAATCTCATTTTAATTATTGTAAAATAGTTATTTGAAGCCTTTGTACTTGGTTGCAGTCACACAGGCTGTTAATTTCACATCTGGGCAGCTGCTGAATGCTGCTCTCTGATTGGTCAGAGTCAGAGTAGCCCTTCGGTCAACCACGCTGTTTCAGTTAAATACTTTACATGTCTGTAGTGCATGCAAGTTCATTTTACACCTTAGAACCATCTGAATGAAGGTATGTTTGGGGCCCTGTGCCTAAAGCAGCAAACCCCTGGTGTCTTCTGTGACTTTTTGTGCTTTGCAGACACAATTTTTAAGCAGATAAGAATAAAAGTTTCGGCAATTAATAATTACTAATGACTTAAAATGTTGAAAAATGCTGCCTTACCTTGAGTTCAGCCATTCTGGTTTGTGGTATAACCTGTAGCTGTCGAGAAGTGGTAACAAATTAACTTGGTAGTTATAGCCTCTTTATTTCCTTCGTCCAGAGCCCAGTGCAAACCCAGAGAATGGCTGTGCAGACTGAGTGGAAAAGGGGGTTGGATTTAAGGGCTTTCTCAATATGGGTTTAATTAGGCCTTGACAGGGTCCGTGACGCAACTATGGGATATTTGGAGAAGACGAAAGGACAAGTCAGATGGGTAAAACCTGCGCAAACAAGCAGCAATGTCACTGCCAAGACAAACAGGAACACATTTAAAGGGCGCATTTAAAGATAATAAGGACACTATGCACAAAAAAAGGTTTAATGATTCAGACAGTGATCCTGACATGACCTCCGTAGGCAAAAAAAAAAACATTTTAGTGTTAGTTTGGGAAGAATAAATCATCATTAACATCAAATAAAATCTACAAAAATTGTTGATTTATTGTGTATGCAGTCTGTAAATAAGCAAAGAATAAGCAGTTAACAGATAACAGGAAAAAAAACTCAAAAATTAAAATGTCTTTATTGCCCTAGATGTGTAACCCTGCCATGCGCCCTGAAGCCCCCCCCCCCCCCCCCCCTTAGTTTTTATAAACAAACCTTCTTGTGATTCCCATTTGAATCAGATTTTGGTTTGCAGGGGTGTCAAACATGTGGCCCGGGGGGTCAAATGTAGGCCGCCAAATGTTCCAAGGCGGCCCATGAGGTGAATATGCAAAGTGCAAAAAATCCACACACAAGACTGTGGAACTCATTTTAGTTCCAGTTTCATTTAGATTTTAGTTTTGTTTTTAAGATTACAGACCAATAGCAAAATAGCCTACAAAAAAACCCAAATGCAAGACTCAAGCAAAGACATAGAGCTTTATAGTCTATTAATGAATTTGAATAAAGCTTTCTGCTCCTCCATATAGTACAGTTGTGGTCAAAAGTTTACATACACTTGTAAAGAACATAATGTCATGACTGTCTTGAGTTTCCAATAATTCCTACACCTCTTATTTTTCTGTGATAAGAGTGATTGAAACACACTCTTCTTTTTCACAAAAAAAACATTCTTGAAGTTTTGTTCTTTTCTGAATTTATTACGGATCTATTGAAAATGTGACCAAATCTACTGGGTCAAAAATATACATACAGCAAAGCTAATATTTGGTTACATGTCCTTTGGCCATTTTCACTGCAGTAAGATGCGCAAGCTTCTGAATAAATCTTTGACCACTCTAGATAGAATCGGAGCAGTTCAGCAAACTTAATAATTCTTACTGCTGTATGTATATTTTTGATCCA